>JBBPBX010009876.1:0-10921 GCA_038048925.1 Garcialebias charrua
TAATAATAATAATAATAATAATGAATTCAATTTATAATGCACTTTTCATTAATAAAAATCTCAAAGTGCTACAATGTGTAACAAGGTAAAGGTAAAAAATAAAACAAGTGATAAAATCAAATAAAATCTATAATAATATCGACTAAGATCAAAGATAAAATCATGTAGATTTAGGCTTGCTTAAAAAATAAATAAAATAAAACAAGTGATAAAATCAAGTAAAATCAATAAAGATAACAGCTAAGATCAAAGATAAAATCATGTGAAAGCAGAATAGGCTTGCTTAAAAAGAAAAGTCTTAATGCCGATTTTAAAGTCAACCAGTGACTGTGGAGCTCTCAGGTCGTCAGGGAGGGAGTTCCACAGGCGGGGGGCATTCTGTGTTGAGCTATGCATCTGTGAAGCGGCTGTTTAGTTTCCCCATTGTAGAGGTCTGGACAGTCCTTGCTGCACTGGACCGCATACACTACACCACTCTGTTTGTGTGTGGGTGGAGGGACAAAGGACAAAACACCCATACACAAACAGAGTGGTGTAGTGAATGCGGTCCAGTGCAAAAACGTATAATATTAAATTGACTGATTTCATTTTTTTTATCAGGTTCAAGATGTGGTTCCCATCACCAGTTGTGACACGGCAGGGTCCTTTCTCCTCCTGGGCTGCAACAATGGCTCCATCTATTACATAGGTGCACACAAACACACACAGTGTGTAACCAATCTTTTGTTTATTGTCTCACATTTCTGAATGCTAGTGAAGATTATTGGATGTCCAGTTCATGAACAAGGATATGACGCATTCATCTTTTTCTTTTTTTTTTTCAAATTACTGAATTTAAATTACTTATGAAACCACCATTATGAGATTTTACTTTTTATGAAAAATATTTAAATGTGTCAGATATATTCTATGATGTGGTTCTTATCTCGAAAAACATAATCAAGTCTGAACATCTTGTTCTCAGACATGCAGAAGTTCCCACTGAGGATGAAGGACAACGACCTTTTAGTCACAGAGCTTTATCACGATCCTTCAAACGATGCCATCACTGCTCTGTCTGTGTACCTTACACCTAAAACCAGTAAGTACCTCTGTGTATATGAAAACGGGACATTTATTGAAGGATGTATTTGATTTTCCTTGTTGTCCCTTTCCTGTCCCATCATTGTCAGTCTAGTTTTGATGGAGTTCTCCCCTACATTGATCCATTCTGCTTCATTCACAACTATCATGGTTGAAATCAAAATGAAGGCACATTTAACTCTGTTTTTGACTTAAGTTGACACAAACGTAATATTTAAAAAAAATAAAAATACCAATTCACCGTACTTACCACCGTAAACGTTGCACCTCCGTGTAAGTTGCATCTGTCCATAAATGTCTACTAAAGTGGGAAAAAAACATAAATAAGTTGCTTCGTCATATAAGTCCCATCTTTTATGCATCACGTTTGTTTTGTGTCGCCAATGACCATCTGGAAACGTGGGCCGGTGTTGTGCCAAAAATCGATTGGCTGCCAAATGGCAGCCACGTGCATGGGAGGACTTTAACAAGATTAACACTTAAAAACGATGGACCTTACCAAGCTCCGCCCACAGGGCCGCGTTTCATTGGCTAATGCCCATAACACGTCACAGCGCAGCTTCCACGTGCGTGCCGGTCTCACAAAACAAACGCTACGGTAGCGTTTGTGAGACCGGCACCACATGCTACTTACATTGCTAGCTAGCATACGTGCAGAATTTTTCTGCGTCAGGGCTGGAAAAATGGTCCTCCACCGTCAGTGGGGTATCTGTACAGGAGATGTCAGGTACCCTGACCGTATTTGTGGAAGTAAAATTCACCGTTTCCCTATATGTGAAACTGAATGCCTTGCTTGGATCAAAGCTTGTGCACGACCACAAAACTGAACAATTATTTCTTTCACCAGCAGAGAAGGGTTGACCTGCTTTTGAAACCTGCTAGTTAACAACACGCGGTCACGATGAGAGAAAGCCACAGTTCACTGAACGTCCTGGAAGTTGGGAAGAAACAGCTCCGCTAACCCCACATGAGCTAGCTAACACAACGAGCTCTACTGTCGATTTCACCTAAAACTGCACAAAATCGTGACACGAAGGCTGGATTTTAACTAACACACCAGACGGCTGAGCTCGTTTGCCCTCACAAAAGTCGCTGTCGGCGTGTTTAGCAGCTAAAGCAGCAACGGCTAACCAACCACTTAAGGAATGAATGGAGATTACAGTTAGCATTAGCTTTGCGACCAAGGCACACAAACTTTTGCCAACAATAGAAATCGCTGATTTCAAAAGTAACCCTCAAAACCATGAATGCCTGACTTACCCAGCCTTGCAGGACAATAGGCATCAGTGATCCTGTCCACAGCTGTAATAATGCTGAGCCTGAGCGTGTGAGGAGCTGATGTTTTCCCCATAGCATTAGCGGTGACGCGCACGCTGTTTGGAGGCATCGCGTGGATCAAACAACTTGATAACGTCCACAAAAAAAAATAACATGAACTTGTTGGTTCCCCTGTCCATTGTCATGGCTGATATTTTGTTGGAATCTGGCAGAAATGATACACTATTCGACTCAAAAATACCCTGCAGTCAGTCGACGCCATGTTTTCCATTGACACCAAAGCTGCGCTTGGGAGACGGGCAGCCATCTTGGAGCTTAGGGGGCGTTTCTGGGCGGAGCTTGGTAAGGTCCATAGTTTGCTCAACATTATAGTAAAGGTGTGTTTCAGTTGAACTTTTCCTCAATAAATGCACTTTAATGATCAAATCAGCTGCATTTCACCTGGGCGGCGCGGCAAAACGCAGCTTATTTGACGTTTGCTCCAGGAGTTACGGAGCGAGACGAAGGTGGCGTTGTATGGCAAGCCAAGTGTGTCATTAATAGCCACGTTTACCTATTAATGAGACACTTAGTTTGCCATATTGCTCAAGGGCCCTTTAGCGACTGAAAATGGTAGTGTTCAATATTTTCCATGTTGGAATGAATGAAATCATCCGATCTCAGCCAAAAATTGAGTTATAAATATGGAGAAAAGAACGTATATTAGTCGCTTCAGTGTATAAGTCGCAGGACTTGCAGATTTATGCAAAAATGTGTGACTTATTTAGCGAAAAATACGCTACTTGATTTAAATGGGGTTGGACTGTATAACATTGAATAGGACTTGATTTTTTTTGTTTTTAACTAGCACTATTTAAAAAAAAAGCTACATTTAAATTTAGTTGTTCTATAAATCTAAAGTTAGGATAGAAAGACAGTTTTATATGTAATATGTTACCATTTATGTCTGTTCTCAGGTGTGAGTGGGAACTGGATAGAGATAGCCTATGGGACCAGCAGTGGGGCAGTGAGAGTGATTGTGCAGCACCCAGAGACAGTGGGATCGGGTCCTCAGCTCTTTCAGACGTTCACTGTGCACAGGAGTCCAGTGACAAAGATAATGTTGTCCGAGAAACATCTGGTTTCAGGTGAGCAAGGTGCAACAAGGCAGTTCATACCTACTCCAGGTTGCAGACACTAACCATCGTCAATTGTTTTGTACAACTTTTTAATGTAATTGTATTCATTACTTGGCTGTTTGTCTTTGAATGGCAGTGTGCGCAGACAACAACCATGTTCGGACGTGGACGGTGACACGGTTCAGAGGCATGATCTCCACACAGCCAGGCTCCACCCCTCTGGCTTCCTTTAAGATACTGTCCCTGGAGGAGACAGAGAGCCATGGAAGCTACTGCTCTGGCAATGACATAGGTAAGAGTGATAAGAAGGGAAGCTCAGAGTAAACACAGCACAGAATTAGATTTAAATGATGGAATGTTGAACTGAGTTGCATATCCTCGTGACTCAATGAGACTAACATTTACTGTATAAAGGTTGAATGAAATATGAGAAACTTTGCTACAAGACATAAAAATTAAGACACTTTCGTGGTGAGGCTGAGAATTGGCAATGCAATAGTCCAATCAATGCTGGTGAGGTTTTGGTCACTTCATTAAAGATCTTAAAAAGGTTATGGGCTTCTGCTGTTAGGTCCATTTGGAGAAAGAGACGATCAACAGGTATTCATCCAGAAAGTCATCCCCATCACCAACAAACTGTTTGTGAGACTCTCTTCAACGGGAAAAAGGTACAGTATCCCCCATATACGTCTCTCAGCTCACCATGATTGATGTTATTGTGTTTACATGCTCTGTTTTTACTTCTTTGTGTATTTCAGGATCTGTGAGGTGCAGTCAGTGGATGGAACCACCATCTCCTGCTTCATGGTTCGAGAGTGCGAGGGCTCCAGTCGAATGGGATCCCGACCACGACGTTACCTGTTCACTGGTCATGGCAATGGCAGCATACAAATGTGGGACCTCACCACTGCGATGGACACAGCAAACAAAGGAGAAGAGAGGAGGAAAGAAGGTGAAGAAAGAAAAGTGGTGGGAAAAGAAATTAGATTTTTCCACACAAAATGTAAATCACAATAAATGTGATAATTTTATTTGATGTTATCCTGAATTTATCTTGTTTGATAGATGTAGGTGGGCCAACAGAGGAGGAGCTGCTACAGCTGCTGGACCAGTGTGACCTGAGTACTTCTCGCTGTGCAACACCAAACATTAGCCCCGCCCCCTCCGTGCTGCACCACACACGCCTCAGAGAGTCCTGCTCGAGGTTAGAAACGTGCTTGGCAGCATGCACTTACCAAATCCTTCAGACAGTGCTTTTGATCATGAAACATCTTACCCTTCTCTAACCTCAGTCTGCAGCTACAGGCCCAGGAGTCCATTCCTGGGAGCCAGACCACTTACGGAGCTGTGCGGCCATATAGAGAGAGCCCCCTGCTGGCTCGTGCCCGACGAACTGAATCCTTCAACTGCTACAGGTGAAGAAACGTTCGCCTATTTAGACACTGCAGTTTCTGTAGCCGTGAAGTAGAGCTGCATTCTGGCCCAAACAAATCAGACCCGACCCGGCCCCAGCTCATAGCCATCCCCCCACGACATTTTAAATTAAGCTTTGACTGCTTATATAGTTATTAACGGTCAAGGACGTGCGGCTGAATAAAAGGGGCAGAAGATCGGAGCTTAGGGGGTGTTTGTCCTTTCATGTCTGTCAAAGAGCATTTAATCCCTGCTTCTGCCTGCATTCTGATTTATTGACACGTCTGCTATGGGATCTCACCTGTTTGGGTCATCGGCTGTGCGCGTCCGTCAAGTACAGCGGCTGAATGAACGTCCATTTGGGCAATGGATTGCTTCCTAGCAGTATAGTCCCATCTGAAGCTTAAATGAACTTTACTTTACCTCTTTCAAGACGGTCAGCTTGTAGTGAAATGGCCGCGTGCAGCTGGCGATGGTATGGCAAGCCATGCTGCTATATAATTGGATTTTATGGCAAGGTATGGCAAGCCATGTTGCCCCCCCCCCTCAAATTTTTTTTGCAAGCCATGTTGCCATATGTTTGGATTTTATGGCAAGCCATGTTGCCATATGTTTGGATTTTATGGCAAGCCATGTTGCCATATAATTGGATCGTGGCTGATCCGCTGACGCAATCAAAAGCCTGACCTGGCCTGTCCATGCAGCACGCTCGGGTTGGGCCGGGCTTTGGGCCCAGGTTAGAAATGACAGCTCTACTGTAAAGATAAAATGGTAAATAGTAAAACTGTGTGTCTTCTCATAATCTGCTGATACTTTTACTGATATTTGGTGTTTTTGCCAATTAAGAGCTAGTCAGTTGTGGACACAGCAGGAAGACGCTGGTGCTTTTCATATTTAAAAAGCAGATAGCTGATTTAGAAATCCCTGAGTTCAGAAAATGTCTGTTTCTGACTCCAGTATATATTTCCATAGAGATTTCCAGAACTTCAGCCTGAGCCGGGGCGCCCTGGACAACACAGATCAGACGTCCAACCACGGCTCCCTCCAGACGCCTGATGTCCGCCGTTCACTTTGTGACTTTGGGCCTGAGGACGGGGAGAGGAGAAGCTCTGTTTTGGAGCTCTGGGCTCCTCGCTCAAGTGTGAGCTCTAACGTTTCTGCTGGAAGTGTCCCAGCGACAAAAGCAGAAATGAGTCAAGAACTGTCACTGCAGCCTCCAGGGAGCCCTAACCCAGGGGGGGACGTCAGGCGAAAGGTGCATTCTCAGTCAGAGGAAGGAGACAGTGTTGCATCAGGAGGAGACGGAGTGAAGGCTGAAGGAGGTGTAAGGAAGAGGGGAGTACTAGAAGGGGGGTTTCTGGGAAGAAAGAGGGCTCCGCCAGTTCCACATCTCTCATCCCTCCCTTCTGGATCTGAAGGTGGGGGCAGTGACTCATCTGCAAATGCCTCACCCTCCCCAACCAAACTGGCTGCCTCCACCTCACCACGAAGCAGGAAACTGGCACCTGAGCCTTCCAGTCAGGACAGCAGCCTGTGAGAGCAACTCTTGTTTTGATTCCAGTCTGTGGCTTTATCCTGTAGCGACATCGTGTTGGTTCATGCAAGAAGGAAGACAAAATCAGCTGCACGGACGCCAACTCTATACCACCATTCATGCGTGGTTCAGGATATACGTTTGTTTTGAATCCAACATGAAGCAGCTACAAGATCTTAACACTATCAGAATGACATCTCAGTTTGAGCACGAGTTTATTTTTATTAGCATCTCCAAAGGTTTGATCTGATCTGCTGGGGTGTAACTGGAGCTTCGTGGTCTACATTTTCTGTTTGCACTTTTAACGTTCAGGCAAACTGCTCATGTTGTTTTCTCCTCCTGTTGTTGCTCATTCAGCATCCGTAGGAACAAACAGTCACCCTGAGAACAAGCAGGGGGCTGAAGAAATCAAGACTTATCTTGTTTGATAACTGGAATCAGCAAAGATGGTTGCTTTACAGCCTTTATATAGACTGGCATGAATTACACAACTCATATCATTTAAATTTAGAAAGAAACACATTCAAACACAAGTTGCATTTAAAATGTCAAGATCTTGAAACTACCAGGTGATAGATCCTTTTGGTCTTACGTACACATCAGTTCCTTCTAAAACAGCGCTCGTGATTATTTGTTGTGCAGCAGAAACTCATGTTAACTTCAACACGTTTACCTTAGAATGTCGGCAGCTACTCGAATCCCAGAAGACTTCACTAGAACTAGAAGAACGAGTGTTTTCTGTACGGTTGAAGAAATGACTGACAGCCAGCTGTTGATTAACGCTTGCAGGTCGGGATTGCAATGTGACTGACAGTCAGTTGGTTAACACTATTTGATTGGTGCTATGCAGTTGTGGAGTTTAGGATGCACAACTTGGACCCTGATTTCCCCGTGACGGTTTGCATTGGAATGGTTTTCATCCTGCAAAAACAATTCATGAGTCGGAGATCGGTTTGTTGGCTTGTCAATAATGTTCTTTCATACTAAATCCACTTTAAAGCATCTTTAATCCTCCATAGAGGTGCCAAAATCCATTACTGTAGTGTGTCCCAGCATAGCAGTTCAAGGCGTCGTTAACACTTTTTAAATATGCAGTATATTTGTGCACAGATAATTTGTGGCATGATGCTTAAAAATCACATTTACACAAACGGTGATTGCAATTTTTTTGTTTTATTTATATTTTCAATACATTTTTCTTTGCTATGATTGCTAGGCCTCATATTTTGATAGTAGTTTAACTTAACTGATAACTGTATAGATTTAGTTCCTTACTCCCAGCGGTGCCTGTGCAAGATCACACTAAATATTTACAGTTTTACTTTAATATTTCAATCACTTTTCACCTAATAGGGAATGTACATAAACACTACTTCACTTTATCCCCCGTAAAACAAATTTTTATGTGTATTGAAAGTTGTTGGGTGGCTGTTGCAGTGCCTTATTTAACTGTTGTGTTTTGATTGAAAAGTGTTGTGACCAAAAGATTGTGAAGATGGGGATCACTGTGTGGCCACATAATGGACCTGTCCACTTGGACGTTAGCTGGAACTGTTTCATGATCAGTGACGACGTCTTTTGGACAAAAGACGAAACGTTTCAACAAGTTTTAAAAATTTTATGTTATCGTTTGAATCCATCCAGAGGACATTTGTTAGATTGTTCCACCTGGAGTATTGATCATGCATCAGGATGTTTCATTATAGATTTACAGGAGTTTAATTTAGATTATAAACCAGAGCAGCTTTCCTTTCCACACACGTCACAATGAAAAAAGAGCAGAGTGCACTATGAAAGAAACGCAAACATCTGGATGTGATGCAGCTTTTCACACTTAAAATGACTAATTAGATTGTTTTTTTTAAACTACGCTTAATATCCTGAACTATAGGAAGTTATAGGCTGTGTAGCATATTTCTATAAACAAATATATATTTATTGATCACTGCTTGTACAAATTGTAGTACACTAACAGTTCAGGCAGTAGGCGTAAGACAAAATCCAAATATGGATGCAGTTGTGTGTTTATTAAGACTATAATAATGTAATCATTAAATTGGACCTGAATGCATTTGTTTTTGCACTTTTAAGACTACAATGACATTCAGTGTTTATTTTAGATTAAAACATAATGTTTATTGTGTATTTTAGCATACTACTTTGTTTGTCTGCAGTCTGTTTGATCTGTAAACACTTAACTTCGGCTGTGAATACATTTTAATGCAGAAGCTCATGAAGTAAAATGAATCTGTTTATTTAGGCTTCCTGGCATGTCACCTGTTTACTTTGTGTGGAAATATTATTTACAGGTACTTTCAGAATTGATAAACTGTAAAAGTTTATTAAATCACAGGGTTTTTACAACCTGTCACTGAACAGTACATCTTTTTTTTTTTTACCTGCTGTTTACACATTGCACAATTTTGAAAATATCTGTATTTTATGTGCACGTCTTAATGCATTGTCTGGAAAAATATGTTGTAAAAACAAGTTTATGTAGTTTACGATTTTATATGCTAACATTTTAAAACAGCTGGCAGAAATGTCAGCAAGATTAATTCAAATAGTGTTTTGTTTTTTTTGTTTTGTTTTTTGTATTAATTCCAATCTTTTAAAAATTTGGACCCAGAAAGAAAAGGGACGAGTCACAGCTGACTTTTCAGAGCATACAGTAGTTGGTTTTTTTGTGCGTGTGTGTGTATATTTCGCTAAAGTGCAAAACTGTCTTTTTGAACATTACAGAGGTGTGTTTTGTTACCCTGCATTTTGATTTCACTAACCTTCCCGCTCAGACGGTCTCCTCTTTGAGACGCCGTCTGTCGTCACTGTGATTTATGAGTTTAATAAAACCTTTTCTCTGTGTGTGTGTGTGTGTGTAGCTCTGGGCCATACTGTCCTTTACAATCACTCCACACTCTTTCTTTTCACAGCCTCGCCCTCCCTCTGTGGCTGACAATAGCTGTGAATGTGGCTGAGAATGCTTTCCAAGTGCCCTTGTCAGATTGGCGTCCTTGAGTGAGGGCACGCTTGTTACTGCCACTTTGCTAATTTCAAACTTGCCTCGATGTCCCCTTTAGGGACGCAAGAGCAAAACTAAATTATGGCTGCATAGTTTTGATGGAGATACTGGCGCTGTGTTTGTGTGTGTGTGTGTATATGTGGAGTAACTAAGACACTGTACAGCTGCTGGCACATCTGGTTTGAAAAAACTCAGCAGAAACTAGAATTCCTGAAGTAAAATTTCATCTGAAAGAAACAGGATTCCCTGTGAGGAATCATTTCCGTTGAGCAGCTTCGTCTGTGTTGTAACCATCAGTGGAGTATAACAGTGTATTATTGCTGTGTGTAAACAGTGCTGTTATAATCACATGCATGCTCCTCACTCCTCTAGACACCTAAATATGCAGACGATTTAATGTTTGTGCAAGCTATACTAATCTTAGGTGTATTTGGACGTGTTTGAACATATCGTGGCACAATATTACCAACATGAAGCAAATATATCATGTATGTCTAGTTAAATTATTATTATTTTTGTATTTTTTGTTACTGTAACCCCTTTTTAAGTGTTTGCTTGAACATTATCGTGGTACATTTGTGCTTACATTCTGACTGTTGCACTGAAATCCTCATATTTCAGTTCATAATTGAGTAAACGTTTAAACAGCTGGAATGTGTCTTTTGTTGTTTTTAAACTACTTACTCAGCATTTATTTTATCTTTAAAAAAGTCAGAAATAAACGGAAAGGAAATTACAGTCTGGTGGGGAACACTTTGTGTTGATAACTTTATGTTTGTGCTAGGTTAAATAAAGGTACTACACTCAAAACAAATTGAAAATTTCTTCGTAAATTTGACAATAATTACTAATTATTGTAAAATTTCAAACAATATAATTTATTGCAATAATTTCTGAAACAATTAATCGCCCAGCAAATGTTATCATCATGACAGGCCTACCTGTCAGAAAAGTTGCTGAAACACTTTTACATTGAATTGAGCATGCATCAGGGTATTTTTACCTTGTAGTTATTGCAAAGTGGCCTCAGATCTGTTTCAACCCATTCTCAGTTCAGTTCAGTAAACTTTTTTTTCCCCTCCACTATGGGAGTGAGCTGTTTGTAGGACTCAGTTTGTTTAGGGGCTCCTCTGATTGAAGAAGTCCTTTGGATGAAGAGTGAAATGTCTCAGCAAAAAGAAAAATAAACCGCCTAGATGACTTGAATGAACTTTGTTGGGTTATCACTGGATTAATGAGCATGAACTTTGCCATTCTCAGTTCAGTTTTGCTGGAATATGGTTTGGAGCCTGCAGCTTTACAGACAACAACCAGAGCTGCAGCCCTGAGAAGAAGTCAATGAAACATAAATGATAAGAATCTGAGCAGTCGTCACTCCAGACGTCTTCTTCAGTTGATTCAACACTAAATGTGGGCGGAGGTGCATCAACAGAACAATGTGCATGGCCTAGAATAATTTTTTTTCCAGCTGTGCAC
>JBBPBX010009876.1:23481-59110 GCA_038048925.1 Garcialebias charrua
GTTTTGGCGCCCCCTGTAGGGCAGCGCCCGTATGCCTTGCATAACCTGCATAGTGGCGATTTGCGACCCTGAGTGGCAGAGGGGCTGCAGATGTGTGATGGTCTACATTAATACTCTAAACTTCTGACTGTGACCAGTCAGGAAGCTGTTAAGCCAAATGTAGGTGAGATCAAATTGTTTAGGCGGGGTGATGGGTGGGGGTTGAATGCAGTGCTATAGTCCACAAAGAGAAGTTGTGCATAGTTGTCCTGATGCTCCAGTGCAACATGGAAAGTTGTGGATATGGTACATTCTATATATCTATTAGCTCTGTATGCAAATTGGCGCGGGTCAAATTTTTGAGTCAAGTAGTAAGACCAGCTTTTTTAAGGTAGTCATTAAAAAGAAAAATATATATTTTGTAGTCTACACAAAACTTAAAAGGACTTCAGCATCTTGGAAAATAATAATAATAATGTGACTGTCAAAAACATCTGGACTTCTCATCTCTGGAGAAAAGTGTGAACAATGCAGGTGACTATTAGATTTTTTTTTTCATGGAAATGAAAAATAAAGGCTCTTAAAGGGTTTCTAAAATAATGAAAAAAGTTTGGTTACATACACTGAGAGTATATGTTTTTCTGACCTTTGGTAGGGAAAGTTTGGGAACCAATGGCACATTATGTTGTGTAATTATCCAATTCCTCAACCAATCAATGCATTATTCTAATAAATACATAAAGCTATGGCCCAAAATAGCAGCCACAGTCATAGTGGTGAATTCTTGATCACATCATTGGACACTGTTGTCAAAATAATAAGTAAAGTATTTTTTTTGTTAGTAAAAAAGAAAGGGGGTTTGTTTCCTTTATTTTCGCCACTATTCCACTTGTTCAGCTTTATGTCCAGTAGATTTATTTCCTTCACTGGTGTTCAAAGTTCAGGGTTTCTAGTGGGTGATTGATTAACAGTACCAGTCGGAGTGGCACACCACATACACACACATGTGCACACACAGAATCATTTTTCAGGTTACAGTACATGTGGTCAATAGTCATTGGTGTGTCTTGTAAATCAGTCATTCCCTAGCCTTTCTCTCTGTATTCCAGGGTGTCTGTTGGGGGGTCCTTGACCACAGTGACATGGTATCCATTAAATCTGTCATCTTCATTTAAAAATAAAAAAAACACCTAAGTAGGTCTACTATCCAGGTCATCCTCGTCCCCTGTTTATTAATCTGAGCATCATGAGAAGAATAAGTGAGATTTAAGGTGCATAAAACATTTAATGCACCCAAAGGGGAATACAGAAAATTAATGTGCGTGAACAGACGCATATTTACTTTAAACACTGCAAGACAGTGACAATTCAAAATGAACAGTATTTTACAATAGCAGTTAAAAACATCCTATTTGCATTTGTTAAAAAA
This sequence comes from Garcialebias charrua, assembly GCA_038048925.1. NCBI lineage: Eukaryota > Metazoa > Chordata > Actinopteri > Cyprinodontiformes > Rivulidae > Garcialebias > Garcialebias charrua. The sequence goes on from JBBPBX010009876.1 coordinate 24,890, forward strand.
AAAAATTCAAAGGGAAATTATATGCCATCACAAATGCATCATTTTTTTCTTAAATACAGCTTACAAGAAGTGTTCCTCTTTAAAACAATATGAACCAACATTACATTAAAGTAATGTGAAATTGGTTCATATTTTGATTCGACCACCACCCATGCTTGTTTCAGAAACATTATACAATTGTATTCAAAGATCATAACATTTAATACATATCATTAAAAGCATTACTTTTGTCTTTATAAATTCTCCATTTGATTTCTGTCCCACTGTGTTCACGTCTCAAGAGCCTCTTTAATCATAAATTAAATGACACATTTTGGACTCAGTGACGTCTAACGGATACGCACAAAGTAAAGCCACACACACACCGAGTCACATAGGGCAGAATAAACCTCATCAACCTTTATATACATGAGTTTAAATGGGCACACTTATTGACACCTCTGTGAAAGTCAAAACGAGGAGAAAAAAACTATTTCTTCCAGCAGATAGCGCCCCACTAAAATGGCTACATCTGTATCTACGCAAGCAAAGCATGTTTAAACAAAATTATTTTACAAAAATTGAATTGGCTGAGAGTTCCCTTTTACCTGTATATCAGTTCATAAGTCATCAGTGTGTATGCACCTGCCTGTGTGTACCAGACCACATGTTATGTCTGAATGCATCTCACTTTGTCACACCTATTGACACGCAGTAGTGCAAACATCCATTACTCGATATTCCTTTCAGCAAAGCTGTGATGCTCAAGGATGATACATTCTTTTGTGGTGCATCATGATAGAAGGGTGGTGGTAGTGGGGTGTCTTTGGTATGTGGCAAAAAACATTGCTGCTTTCTGTGCTTATCGGATGACGGACCCTCTGACAGAGTTTTGGTGGTGAACTGCCTTTTTGTCAAGAGATTCAAAGACTAACAAGACTGTTTTGGTTCCCAGTGGGCCCTTGAGCAAGGCTCTTAACCCCACCATCTGCTCCCCTGGATGCTCTAGATTGCAGCTCTCTGCTCCACACAGAGGGCTGTGGTAGCTCGGTGGTATGAAGTTGCGTCAGGACAAGCATCCGGCATAAAAACAATTGCCATGCTTAGTTCGCTGTGGCGAACCCTGAAAAACGGAGCACCTGAAAAATAATAATTTTTAAACAAGTGGATAATAGTGGATTCTTATTTCATTTGTTTTTCACATGTAAATGTTGCAGGCTTTAAAAAATATAACATTAGTGTTTATGTTATATTATGCACAGTTCTGAATGGTTTTGTCTAGTTGTTGGAGAAGAAACATACAAATCTGGTGATGTGCATCTCTGCCTGATACTTTCTTTCTTTGTATAGTTTGAGACTAAATGTATTATCAAAAAGGGGGGGAAATGGAATTTACAAAAGTTCATTTCAGTGGAAATATCCTAATCATACTATATGTATTTATTTTGTTTTATTTATGTTCAACAGTTTTCAATATTGTTGCAAATCAACTGCTAAAGGAGGTCAAGCCACAATTTTTCGCCCACTAACTCCCAGATTTTTCAACTTCAGAATAAACAATAACTGGCAGCCACCCTCGACTCTGACTATATGTGGTTAAAGTGTACAAAAACATTGTTAATAAATCAGTTAAACAATAATATAATGAGAATACAATTTGCTTCAAAAATAGTTGCAATATTTCATGTTTGTTTTCCTAGTTTACTCCTGAACTAGCTGACCTCCTGCACAGGAGAGATCATCTTTGGGCCGCTGCAAGAAAATCACATTCAGACACTGATTGGTTGAAATTTTGGCAGCTGAGGAATAAATGCACAACTGCCATCAAAGCCGCAAAACGTAACTACTTCTTATCTCAGACCTCCAAAAATCTAAACGACCCAAAAAAATTCTGGAAAACCATCAAATCTCTCTCAGGCACCCCCCAATCATCTGACCTCCCATCACAACTTCTTGTTGACTCTGTTCCTGTGTCAAATAAGCACGAGATCCTGAACTGTTTCAACAAACATTTTGTTGCTTCTAGTTCATTATTTGACACAGTTACAAATGGAAAAACGGCCACTTCATCTAATAATCAAACTTCTACAAATCAAATCCCTCCTACAAGTAAATCCTCAGTTAATCACACCTTCTCTTTTTCTCCGTTCTCAGTCAGTGAGGTAAATAAACTGTTAAAAGATCTTGATCCTAAAAAATCTGCAGGTCCAGATGAACTTCCACCTTATTTCTTAAGGCTGGCTGCTCATATCATCACAGTCCCTGTGACCCACATCTTTAATCTGTCCATAAGCCAAAACACCATTCCGGATGCTTGGAAAACAGCCTTCGTTCTTCCTCTGCTGAAGGGAGGTGACCCTACCTCACTGAACAACTATCGACCAATCTATAAACTCTGCATTTTATCCAAGATCCTAGAAAAACTGATAAACTCTCATATCAAAAATTATCTGGACTCATTTAACATTTTACCTCTTCATCAATCTGGTTTCAGGAAAAAACAGCACAACTGCTTCTCTGAAGGTTCTTAATGACGTTGCTGAAGCATTGGATGCAATGTGTTCAACATAACGGTACTTCTTCCAGCTATTTAACAGTTAAAAATGGTGTACCATAAGGCTCAGTTTTAGGACCAACCCTCTTTACAATCTACATAGCTAATGTAGGTCAGAGCATCCCTGATGCATCCTTACATTTCTATGCTGATGATACAGTTGTTTACTGTCGAGCTAAAACAGTAGCTAAGGCTTTCCAGTTACTGCAATCCGCTTTTGACATCATCCAGTCAGATTTGTTCCGTATCAAACTTGTCCTAAATGCTGATAAAACAAAAGGGATGTTTTTTTTCAGGTAGGAAGTCGGTCCCAGCAGATCTTCCTCTGATTTTATCATCAAATAATAATAATAATACTAATAATGTCACATTTTTGTCATCTGTGTATGTTTCCATGCAAGACGAAATTTGACTCTGCATTTAACCCAGTCACCACCAGGTGGGGCAGTGGGCAGCTATAGAAAGCGCGCCGGGGAGCAATTGGGATGAGATGTGCTGCTCAAACACACCATGGTGTCCCTATTGAGTTTGTTGATTCCTATAAATATTTGGATATCCTGGTCGATTCACATCTCTCTTTTAAACTCCACGTGGAAAACCTAGTGAAGAAACTGAAAGTAAAACTGGGTTTCTTTTTCAGAAATAAATCATGTCTAACACTGAATGCTAGGATACGCCTTGTATCTGTGACTTTCCTTCCCTCCATTGATTACGGTGACATTCTCTACATGAATGCTCCTACAAGCACCCTGCGGATGTTGGATGTTGTCTATCATGGTGCACTAAGATTCATAACTGGCTGTGATTATCGTACCCACCACTGCACCCTGTATTCACTGGTTAACTGGACATCATTAACCTCACGCAGACTCTTCCACTGGTACATTTTCATCTTTAAATCACTTCTTGGTCTGCTGCCCTCATACATCTCCTCCTACATGTCTTTGCGTGAGTGCAGCTACAGCGTGCGCTCTCAGGACATGATTACCTGCAGTGTTCCGTCAGTGAGGACTGAACTTGGAAAAAGGGCCTTCTCCTACTCTGCTCCTGCTTCATGGAATATCTTACAAAAAGATCTGAAGCTCTCGGCCCTGACCTCTCTAAATGATTTTCAGAATCTGTTGGAATCCTGGCAAAAACCAATGCAGATTTGTTCCTGTTTTTGATTTTGTACATCTACCTTATAATGTTTGCTAGTTTTTGCTAGTTTTTCTTTTTCTTTTGTCTATTGTTTAATGTACTTGTACCATTGCTGTTCATCATTCTTTAGTTTGTAGCAGGTCACTTTTGTAAATGAGCCCTCGAGGCTCAATAAGATTCACCTGACTAAATAAAGGTTGAATGAATGAATGAATGTTTCTGAATTCTGTTTCTATATTTGTAAGTATTACCCACATAAATGCGGTTGGGAATGATTTCCAAATTCTATTTGATTTTGGGGAATCATCTTAAAACTCCTCTCATGCAGTGTGATGTTCAACTATGGGGCCCCAATCCTAACTTTGGGAACCATTTCAGTTTTTTTAGGGTCCAACCAAAGCATTACTTCTATTATCTTCTTCTGGCCTTTGTTCAATTCTTAGTAGTTTTCACTGGATTCTCATTCATCATAGTGAAAGTGAAATTATTAGAAACTGCCACAATGGTTAACAAAATAGTTTTCCAAATATAAAAACAAATATATTTCGGACTGTTTCTGTTGATGTTGTTTTAAATCATAGGTGATCCTTGGCAGCTTGAAAACATAAATTGGGCAGCACGGTGGCACAACTGGTAGAGCTGCTGCCTCTCAGCGAGAAGGTTGCCAGTTCAAATCCCGGTCCGGGGCCTTTCTGGGTGGAGTTTGCATGTTCTCCCCGTGCATGCGTGGGTTTCCTCCGGGTACTCCGGTTTCCTCCCACAGACCAAAAAACATGCTTGTTAGGCTGATTGGTGACTCTAAATTGACCCTAGGTGTGAGTGTGAGAGTGGATGGTTGTTTGGTGTGAGTGAGACAGGTCCCTCTTGTAAATGAGTCCCCGTGACTCAACGAGGCTAGCCTGTATAAATAAAGGTTGAATGAATGAATGAATGAATAAATTGTAAACCATCAAATGAATGGTGTTCCCTTTCAGTCAAGTTCTCTCGGTGCAACATACTTGCTATGGGAATTGTGCCCCCGTGCGGTTACCTGAAGGAATACATTCACGCCTTTACGGCTAGGGCGTCAACGTCGCGCCAGAGGTCCCGCCCTCTGGGTATTTAAGCGGCTGACGCCCATCCATCTTCCTCTTATTTGCCCTTCACCTTGCTTAAACCTGAACTACCTCTTCGCGGGACTTCTCTGTTGCTTCATCGCTCAACTTGAGGTGAGCTTGCTCCCTGCACAGAGCGCACAGAGAATTATTCCTGCGTACTGCTGGACTAGCAAAAGCTTGTCCGGCACATTTTCCCTTAACCCCGAAGTATATTCTTCTCCTCTCGCCATAGACTGCTTTGCTCGACGGCGCTAACTACGCCACAACCGCTACCCCTGTTAACTTCTAGCGGGCTAGCTAGCGAAAGCGACGCTTACGAAGGAGACATTTCAAGAAAAAAGAAAAAGGATTCTGGAAGGACTCGCTCACCTTATCTCGGACATGCCTCCGGAGAAAGGAAAGCGAAAGACAAGACTTCCAAGAAAAATCAGCGGGACGTCGAGCCCAACTTCGCGCGCCTGTCCAAGCGGATGCGGTTTCTCCCTCGTGGCGACGGTTCAACACTCGAGGCATGATGAACGAAGACGAGGTCTCGATTTCAACCTCGGGCGAATTTTCCGCGGAGGAAGCAGACGTTGAATTCGAGGATCAGGGAGAAGACCTCTCCCAGACCCCGGTACCTGTGCTCGCGGAAACTGACTTCTCCATCCCTGCTCTGTTCGACCTGTGTCACAGAGCAACGGACGTGCTGCACATCCCATGGCCCGAGCCTCCGCCTCGCCAACAGGTCACGAGGCTGGCAGGAAACTATTTTTACTCGAAGCAGCAGGCCGCCACGAGGCAAAGGATGCCCGTGTTCCCGGACTTCCTCATAGAACTAACTCGCACCTGGGCTCAACCAAGAGCCCCCATGCTCTTACCCCTCTCACAGTTCCTCGACGTGGACGGGATGGATGAGGTGGGAATAGCTAACGTGCCTCAAATTGAGGACACACTGGCGTCTCACTTGGCTCCTAAGTCATCCGGGACAAAACCAACTCTTCCCAGCAAAGCTTGTCGAGCTTCAGCGTCTCTGCTCGAGAAGTGCTACAGAGCTCAGGGACTCGCGGCGCGCGCAATTAACGCGTCTGCGTTGATGCAGGCTTACCTGGATGAAAATCTACAACAGCTCCAAGTAACGACGGACAACCAGGCTGCTGCCAACTTGCTGGATGAAGCCCACAGGGCAACAGACTTCGTGCTCCGCATGATGGGGACAGCCGCTGTTGCTCAAGGCAGAGGCATGGCGGAAGTGGTCATTGCGATTCACCATCTGTGGATGACTTTAACGGATCTCCCCGAGGGACAAAAGGTGCCTTTTCTCCATCACGCGATAGAGCCGACAGAATTGTTTGGTAAAGCTTTGGAGCGAATTCAGACCAAGCTAGACCAAAGGCGCAGACAGGCTGAAGCTCTCCGGGTGGGCATTCCCCGGAGAAGCTTCGCCCCCCCCCCAAGGGAGTCTGCTGGAGGCAGACCTGCGCAGCCTCGACACCGCTCGGCAACGCGTGCCCCACCGCAAAAGCGGCCGGCGTACGAGGAGGAGCCTCGGCAGAGACCACCGCAGGGCCCACCTCGCACCGAGCACGCATGGAGCAAAAACAGGTTTGTCCCCCGCCAGGCGGTCAGACACAGGGCCTCCTCGGCGAACCGGGACACCAGACAAAAACGTGCCTGATGAACCAGGTCCACATTTCCACATTACACGATCACCCGCCCACGCGGTACTGGGAATGATCCCTTTATGTCCAGACTTACACGGTACAAAGAACTGGTAAATCTGTCGCATGCACAAACCATGTTTTCCCTGCTGTGAGTGACATAAAATCATGCATGTCGTTGCACATAAGCACGAATAAAGCTCATAAAACAGCCTCTCTCTGTTTTATTGACTCTCAAAAAAACAAAAACACAAGTAACTTCAGCAGAACAGGTCCCTCTGACCTGCCAGCCGAAATAAAGAGAGATGGCCTCCCCCCCCTCCCTCACGGCTCACGGGGTGTTAGCCTAATCAATGAACCCTGGCAGGGTGCCTCTGCCCCATCTCTAGAGGACAGGCACAGAGGCGTCTGCAAGCAGGCCCCTACCCCTCATGGAGACAGGTGAGGGGGGTCACGTGCTCCAGCTCCCGCTCCATTGTGAACGAAGGGGCGGTCAATACACTAACCAAGCAAACACGTGACATGTCCGCACCTCAGGGAGGCGCCGACAGAATCTAACGACGGGGGGGGGCACGTCAGATGCCCACAGGCGACCACAAGCTTCACACGTTCACAAAAGCAATTGTGTTCAAGCTGCTGTGTGTGTAAATAACTCAGAGCTGAATCAGATTCCTCTTCCTGTTATTCGAAGGGAACTGGGCTCTTTATCACCAAACAATCTAAAGTCTGCCATGCTCAAAGAATCATCTCCACGTTCTCACGTTGCAACTGTCCCTTTATTATTAATGAGTGACACGCAATGTCCAAGCAGTGATCCGGCAGCATGCGACCTTCCCCACTGTGCTGGTTCAGATCTGCTCTCAAACAAAATTCTCCCGACGGGTGAAACACAGACCCTGGCCGGTTTGTCTGGTCCCGAAGCTGTGTTAAGGCTGAGTACCGGTAAACCGGACCCATCTAAAAAACGAATTGGGGTCAGGAGATCTGCTTGTTTACAAAACTTGCAGTTTCTCAGTCCCATGACCCCAAACAAGGAGAGAGAAAACAGATATTCTGCTCCACTTCTGTCTAACAAGGACGACAGGTTTTGTCTGCCATCGATCACTCTCGATCAGAGCAACCTGATAGCACACCGGGAAGAAGGCCCTCTTCCCAACCTGGTTGACCCCCAGGGGTTCACAGCCTCCAGGACCCTTGGAGGGGAACTGGATACATCAACTACTCTTCTTCAGGGTCAAACTATGCCTCCGGAAGAAGCAGTCCCGCCGCTTAGGCTGGGAGCTGTTAAAAATTTCAGCTTGTTGGCAGAAAAGAACAAGCTGATGGCATCAGGCCTGCCGGAAAATGTGGTAAAAAACCATTCAAAATGCCCGTGCTGTGCCAACACAGTCTCTATACGTAAAGAAATTGCGTATTTTTGAAGCTTGGTGCTCGGAAATAAATATTATTTCTTACGCATGTGACTTGGCTCAGCTCCTGACTTTTCTTCAGGACTTACTGGAAAAAGGTTGTTCTTTCTTAACGATTAAAGTTTTCCTATCAACTATTTCAGCCTGTCACAAAGGCTGGGGACCCAGGACACCTGGCGCACATCCAATCATAATAAGATTTATGAAAGATGTGCTTAGGACTAAACCAACCAGCAGGATCCTGACCCCTGGTTGGGATCTTAGCCTGGTCTTGGGGGCTCTCTGTGACCCCCCATTCGAGCCACTGAGCGAGATTAAGATAGATTTATTATCTTATAAAACCGCTCTACTCTTGGCACTTTTCTCGGCGAAACGCGTGGGTGACCTCCATGCATTGTCTGTACATCCAATGTGTACCAGATTCACCTCTGATGGGTCAAAGGTCACCCTACTAAGGCCTAATCCTGCATATACCCCCCAAGGTCTTGACTTTGAACATAGAAGTCTAGACTTTGATCTCTCCTCCTTCCCTCCTGCTCCTATCCTCACTCTGTAGGCTTTCTGCCCCATGAGAGCTTTACGCACTTACATGCAGAGAACAGCCGAATGGAGGAAAACAAATCAACTGTTCGTCTGCTTTGCAACACCTGCTACCGGAAAGGCCTTATCAAAATAACGCCTCTCGCATTGGGTGACTGAGGCCATTAAAAGTGTGTACAGTAGCAACGGTCAACAGGTGCCCTCTGGAGTGCACGCTCACTCGACTAGGGGCTTGGCCACTTCGTGGTCACTGTTCAAGGGTGTACCAGTTGCAGACATTTGTGCTGCTGCGAACTGGAGCTCATTAAACACTTTTGCAAAGCATTATAGTTTGGATGTTACTGCCTGTGATGTCACTCAGGCTGTTCTTTCTAACACACAATAGAAAGTAGCCTTGAGATGCCTGCTGGCCAAAGGCAGACGTTCACACTAGCATGCATTTCACTGAGCATTTCAAGGGCGTGAATGAATTACGTTCCCATAGCAAGTATGTTGCACCGAGACACTTGACTGAAAGGGAACTGAAAGTTATGCACCATAACTCATGTTCCCTGACGAAGGGAACGAGGTGCAACATATCTGGCCCTTTTCAATGCTGAAAGCTCTGTGAAGTGCAATTCTGGGGGAAGATGGACGGGCGTCAGCCGCTTAAATACCCAGAGGGCGGGGCCTCTGGCGCAACACTGACGCCCCTGCCTTAAAGGCGTGAATGTATTCCTTCAGGTAATCGCGCGGGGGTGCAATTCCCATAGCAAGTATGTTGCACCTCGTTCCCTTCCTTCAGGGAACATGAGTTATGGTGCATCACTTTCAGTTTTGCTCATGTATTTAACATTTATTAAATAAACCAAACACTCATTCTAGGACATATTTTTTGGCTAGGATTGTCTGCATCTTCTATGATAAATGTAAAGGGTTCAAAGTGGTAATTTATTAACATTTCATCTCTACGTGTGTGTGTGTGTGGGGGGGGGTAATAGAATTTATTTTCACATAATCTATAAATCCATTTCCATAAAACACTAGACCCAATTAAATAATTTGCAAATCAGTTAAACCATGTTTGATTAAAAATACAGTAAAGTTACCGTTATGAATCTGCAAATATATTTCTGGCATCACTTTCAGCATTTGCATATATTTTTCAAAGAAACAAATACATTTATTATTATTTTTTTTTTACAAAGAGCCTCGTCTTTGCAGTCTCATTAATTAAAAACCTTTTCATTTCCATAATTTTCTTCTTTTATTCTTTTTCATTTAAATAGCGCCTAACATCTTTTGACTGAGCAATGATATACTTCTGGTGATAATACTGTATGCAGCATACACAATGTGTCATAGATTCAATACAATTTGTTACAAATACAGCACATTATAAACTGCTCACTTTGGTCTATATGGCAACATATTGACTAAATAGTTGCTGACTGGAATATAACCTAACCCTAACTTTGACCCTAACCCTACACTATTGAACAAGACAGTCATAATGAGTCCTTAAAATGATTTAAAGTTGAAACTTATGTGTTCTTATTTAATAACAGCAGTTAAAAAAAGTTAAATTAGATTTTTGGCTTCAATATCAAATTATAAGGTTGTGAATTTCCTATTTTCACTTCCTCAGTCTGTCTGTCTTTCATCTTCAGGCAGTAAGAAATGTAGCAAGCACTACATCCCCTGAGCTAAATCTTGTTTAGGGTGTTGACTAGCTAGCCTATCACTTACCCCTGAACGTGACTCGCATACACAGAAAGGAGCAAAAGAATGCAAGAATGCATTTACCGAAAATGCACATACAGTATTAATGCAGGAAGTTACAAATAGTTTGTGTGCTTGCATGGACACACACCTGTATTCTGCAGATAGGTAAAGATAGATCGGTTGTGTCATGTGGCCTTTAAAGGAGGAGTGTCAAGACTGACAGCCCCTTAAAGGGACTGTCGTTAGAGAGATATATGGCTGCAGGAAGACAAGTTGGAAAGAGCAGATGAAATGGTGTGACAGGATGGGAATGTACGGTAAACATAAGAGCTTGCCTGCACTGTTTGCAATATGTCTGTCACTTCAAAAGGCTCACAATAATTTCCATCAACATTGATCCATAGCAGATCCTGTACAAATTGTTATCTTAATCCTAATTTAAGTTGTACATTAATATAATATTCACTTTTTTTTCTGAGTCAAAAATTGTATCATTAGACAGGGCCAATGAGAAGAAAAACAGTTATTTAAAAAATAAAACGTTGGCACATGTTGGATTGACAAAACTAATACTGCAGAGTCGATGCATGCTCAACAGTTGACCAAGAATTGGTTCATTTTGTTAGTATTAGCTTAGCAAACATTTTTCAAAACATAGAGATTTTTTATTAACATTTTGACCAATGTTTTTGACATATTGTCAAATTAATATATTTTCTTGTCCTACTTTTGGGCACATGCTCGTAATAAGAGAGATTCAGAGATTCTTCATTGTCATTTGCACCACATGTGGTACATGTGGTGGAACAAAATTATGTATACAGGGTTCCAGTTACATCCAACAGTAATATGTAAAATAAAAACAGCAATAAGATCAAAGATATGAACTAAGAAAAACCTCAGCTAAAAATATGCTAAGCACTAATAGCATAAAAACAGTAAAAACAACATGTCGAACAGCAGCATGAACATGAGTAAGTGTGAGCAGATGAGTACGAATGTACACAGCAACATGAAACAGATCAGCAGCAACATGAAATAGATCAGCAGCAACATGATGTGATTTTTCACAGTGATTATTCTGGTTAGATATTCATCAGTGTAACAGCCTCAGGGTAGAAGCTGTTCCTCAGTCTAGTGGTTCTACACTTAATGCTTCTTAACCTCCTTCCTGAGGGGAGCGGGGCAAAAAGTGTTTGTGCTGGGTGAGTGATAATAATCCTGTAACATTTCTCATTTTGTTTCATTTTATTTTAAAAAAAAATGTAATCAGCAGTAGTTGTATTACTTCATATTTTACTCTGGTTTTCATCCCATGGACAGAAAAACATCCATGTTAGGCTCTCGAGTACCGAGATGGTGGAAGACAACTTGAGACAAGAAAGTCGCAGTTTGACTCCCAGTCATTCCCACATGTTGTAGTGCCCCTGAGCAGGACACCTTATCCCTAATTGCTCCTTGGGTGCTTACATAGCTGCCCACTGCTCCACCTGGGTGTATCTCAGGTTGATGGGTTAAATGCAGTGAACTAATTTTGCCATTGAATGGGAGCATACAATGATGCCAATCTCAGACTTCCCTCTCTAATAAATGTTTGTGTCTGTGATGGACTTATGACCTGTCATGTGTGTCCCCCGCATATTGCACAATGAATGCCAGACATGGACATCAGTGACCCTCTTGACCCAGAAAGGAAGAAGTTGGTAATGATAATGGATGGATGTTTTACCAAAGTAAATAACCATGTGATCCTCACTGTAGTTTAGCTGTACCCCTGTGAGAAACACTGGTTGTGGTAACACCTGACTCTAACTTGGCAGCCATTATTCACAGAAGAGAGTTTCACACAGTTAAATTGTGACCCCATATTTGCGCTCACATTAAAAGGCCAATAAAAAACATTATAATATAAGTTCTGCCAAACACATTCATTGTTGCTAAAGGGTCACAACTCCAACATTGGGAATCACTATGCTAGACAATCAGCTGATAATAATAAAGTTTTTTTTTTTTTTTTTGGAGGTGGGGATAGTAGTAGTTGTGGTCAATTTAAACCAGAATCATGTATCTTGAAAATGTGCTATAAATGTGTAAATCATATGAGGGTACACAGACAATAATGGTCAAGTGACAGATGGTGATTAATTGATACATCAGCTCTGTGTGTGTTCATCCATGTGCATGTGTTTTAAGGTCACTACATGCTTTTTTTAATTGAATGCTTGTATTTCTGCCTTGAAGGATAATGGAAGGAGCAATAGAGCAGAGACAAAAAGCATTGTTCTGAATCTTGATATTTGAGCCTTCATGTATCACTAAATCTGCACGTCTTTTCTTTATTCGTTGATATTCCCACTGGGGTGAAGAGTAAAAGTGGAACTGGAACTCACATAATCTTTAAACATGCTCATCCATGTTTGTGTATGGGCACACAAAAAGTTACCAGGGTTTTAAAGGCGATGGCAATGACTGAACCATACATGTTTTATACAAACTTGTAATCTATTTAAGACAATATGCTGGTGAAGATTCTCAGTCGTTCCAATTTCATATGTTGGTGCGTGACTTGTAAGCCTGTATAAAACTTCTCGTTCTCACAGCTTCCATTCAGAATTGAAAAAGACTTCTGGACAGAAGTCGAAACGTTTTCTGCAACAAATAAAGTCCAGTTGATCCCGTATTGAACGCCTTTTTTGATTTTATTTAAGACAATAAATATGTGTCTTAAATTAAACAGAAAAATATATTTATTACGAGAGATAGGTTTGATTTATAACAACAAATACAAACTACGTAGTAACTTGCATCTACCGGTATATAAAATGTTTAATTCAAACTTTAATGACTGACTGATAGTTTTAAATTGTATCAAATTATACTATATTGAAGTTATTTGTATTTTAATATCCTGAGGAAAAGGAAATAATAGATCTATTCAAGTCACAATTTTAAAATTTTGTATTTCAAAATAAAGACGTCAAACAACTTGGGATAAATTGTGGAGCATTTAGTCCAAAACCAGGTTGCTCATTTTGACGGCTAAGGAAAATGTTCAGCTGTGAGACCTTGTCCAGATGTTAAATTGTTTTCATACTTTTGGCAAATTTAAGACCCTGTTTGCATAATGTTTTTTTGTCCAACCGTGATATTTCTGCTGCATACAGGCTATTCACGCACATGACAATAGCGACCATTTTTTCTGACAACACAGCTTTTTGAATCCATGTCTCAGTGGAGGATTTTAAAAATTCTTGGGGTCAGTGTGCAATAGCACATGGATGCTGTAGACAGCTGCAGTCAATAGATTATTGTGACTGTGCGAGATTTTAAACAACACTAAAAATGGCGGATATCAGAGTGCTGTTTGTGCTGTTCACTCTTCAGCATGTAGGAGCAACCCAACCTCATCCTTGGTCCAAATGAACGTTCGTGTATTCAGAGTTTTGGTTGGAATTGCTTTTGTCATGCATGTGTCATTGAAACACTAAAATGACAACACCAGCTAGTGATCTGGCAGATACATTACAGCCAAATCAACAAGCACAGCATTTTCCATGTATACGTGTAACTTTTCCTCAATCAACATTGAAAAAAAAAAAAGTTTTCATAGACTGTTCACGTGCAAACAGGGCCTTAATGCTGCTGCAGCTCATTAACAACGTGTAGCATTAACATTTGCATTGCCCAGTAGGATAAATGCTCTCATATTCAGATAGAACACTCAAGAACCATAGAATCTTTGTTTTTATTGTGGGATTTGTTCCCAAAAAATTAATACAAGTCACATTCTCTGTTTTGGCACAGATTCTCCAACTACTAAAAAGTGCAGTTTTATTTCTTAGATTACTTCCTTTAAATCAAAATTGAATGGATGGATTAATAGAACTGCTCCCAAGTACCCAATGAGTCATCAAAAATCCTTTACATTCCCAGAAGAGGAAATGGAGAATTTCTCAATTTAAAAGTACAAACAAATGAGGGCTTTTGACACACAATAGTCATCCTAGTACAACTACCACAGAGGAAAAGAATTTCATTCCAACAGCCAGATATCACAAGTAACTGTCAGAGGTTCATTTCTAAACAGCTTAGAGATGTTTTTAGCAGTACATGGGAACAACACCAAGTTTTGAATTCTAAAAGTTATGCTTCTTGCTTAGAAAAAGAGAAAACCAGCAGGCACAAATTAATCATCCCACTATAGTAAGAGAAGACCCAAAAATAGAAAGGTGAACCAAAAAAGAGCACTTCTATGTCTTATTTCTTTAAAAAGTGGAACAGGATAAGAGCAATGTGTCGTGAATGAGTCATAGCTGCTATATCACTGCCATTTGTGTTATGTAAGAGACAAAAAGGAATAAATCCTACATCCCACGTCACCACAGTGTACGGTTGGGTTTTATTGTTCAAACTGAAGACTTCCTAGTATCTGTTATTCAGACATCTTCATTAAATAAAATAAACTTTTGTTTTTTTTTACTCTTACAGAGGGTAAGAGGTGGGCGACTATAAGGGGTAACAAAGGCTTTGTTGTATAGACTAATGACGTATGGCTATATAAAGCGACTTCCTAGAAAATGATAAAGTGTGTTTATTTTAGTACTAACCAGAACATGATTCAAGTTTCACAATTGTCCAAACTGCAGCAAAGAAAAAAATACTTTCCTTTTTCTCGTCCTGTTTATCTGTACACTTCACTGATATTCTGACATATTGAACACCTTTTTTGATGATATTCTGACATACTCAACAGATTTTCCTCTTCCCATCTAGTAATCCCAAACTGGTTTACCGGTACCTCTCGGCATCCCTTTTTTCCAATTCCCTCCTCATCTCATCCTGTGCCTTTGTCTGTTTCTCTCTAATCTGTTTGTGTTGCTGGTCAGAGTCTGCATTCCTTCCCCAAGGGGCAGTGGGTTGGCTCTGTGGCTGATCATAGTGATCCCTCCTTTAGGAAATGTCTACCTGACAACTTGGTCACTGCCCTTGAGGTGCTTCTTGTGTGTATTCATGTCACTGTGTGTGTTGTGGGCACTCAAAATGTGTGTGTCAAGGGACAAATGGGCATTTTGAAGGGATTACCATTGTAGCCACTGGGGTTTGCTGGAAGTTCCCGCACAGCCCCAACCCCACTCACATACAGAGATTTGTACACAGACAGGTACATTTACCACAAGACAACTAGAATTACAAGATGGCACAGTTATCTCAGGTTTATTGGCTGACTTGTTTGACCAGCCTGGTGCTAGAAAGCAACCAGGGTTGAGAAGACAGGCATATTGCCAAGGAAAAACAAAAAGGTTCCCAAGTTCCTGCACAACTACCGGTACACAACTTCACAAAACACTAAGTCCAAATGTACTTTTTCGAATTGGGAAAGAATGAGAGTTTAAGTCTGATTTAAAAAAGAACAAAATACAAGATCATATAGTAACTGCAAGCCACTATTCATATTAAACATGACAGTAACATCATCAAGAATAAATATTTTGTAACTATTGTGGGATATTTTTTAAAATTTATTTTGCTTTCAACAAGTACTTTAAATGTAAAACATCACATTACAGTCCTAGAGCATGTAAGGGAAAACTCCACTTTGTTTTCAGCTCATAAAGAGCAATGGACTAATAAGAAAAGAGTGCAGGAATAAATCATTCAGAGGCACTCCCAGGTGGATTAAACTCACACAGACATAATCTCTGCAGACAACAGTGGTCACAGTGTGACACAAAAGGAGGATCTCTCGATACTCAAGAGAGCTTCCAGGAGTTCTGGCTCCTGAATATTGTGCAGCTCTGTTAACATTATTGCTATGATTATATTGTATTCTTTTGCTGGTCTTAACTGTAAGAACTGAGCTGGTTATCAGTTCAAAATTAATGACTTTTGTTGGAAGAATTGAAAGAGAAACAGATGGTGCGGGAGTAAGGGGTTTAATTAATACTGTGAAAGAGATACAGAGAATGTAAAAAGACATTAAGCAACAGAAAGCTGAATGAGTGAATTACAGCAAGTCAGTAAAAGGCAAAGCTAAATTACTGTAGATTATGAGACAGAGGGGGGAAAAGTGTATATGAAGACAGTTTTAGACATATAACAAAACACACAGTTAAAATGAGAAACTGAATAAAAGTTTAGATAAGCTCAAACCAGAAATTATTCATTTGCAAACCATGCGTTATTGGTTGAAATTTCATTTTGTTTTAGTCCTTTGAGGTTTTCTGTTAAGAAAAAAAAAGGCATGTCCTCTTGTTTGCTGTAATATTACACAAAAAAAGAGCCAATAAATGAAACAACATACAGTAAACGTTTCTTGTTTGTGTTTCCTGACACACTGTTAATATTGGATATTAACCCAAACACAATGTGCTTGTGTATGTGTGTTGGTGGTGGGGGTGGAGGGTACAAAGCTGTATGCAAGATTTGGAAATTATGAACAAATCAAAGCAAGCTATTTTTAAGGGTCAGTTTGAACATCAAAATGAATATCTGATGGACCCTAATTGTTCAGAATGTGTTTTACGAGACAGAGAAATCGGAGAAATCAAAGGAGCAGAATCCTAAAAAATGAACATCAGCCAACTTATTTCATGACATTTTTTTTAACTTTAATCAACTTGGGTTAAGACAAGATAACTCTCAGCTACTACCACAACAAAATTTAGCTCAATGTTTGTCAAACTTACTGACTTCACTTTATTTTGTGTTGGCTAAGGTTAGTTAGCTGTGGTGGGTATTTTATTTTGAATAAACTTCAAAACCTAGCAGAAGCTACATCCATCCATTATCTTTTACCTGCTTCTTCCATTTTGGGTAACAGGGGTCGCCGGTGCACATTTCCAGCAATCACAGTGCGAGGGGTGGGGTACACCCTGGACGGGTCGCAACTCCATCACAGGGCCACATAGAGACAAACGAGACAAATAATCATTCACTCTCTCACTCACACCTAGGGACAATTTAGAGTTACCAATCAGCCTATCATGCAGGTTTTTGGTCTGAGGAAGGGAACCAGAGTACCCAGAGGAAACCCACGCATGCATGGAGAGAACATGCAAACTCCACCCAAAAAAGCCCCCGGACCGGGATTTGAACCGGCAACCTTCTCGCTGAGAGGCAGCAGCTCTACCAGTTGTGCCACCGTGCTGCCCGCAGAAGCTACATATATAAAGCTTTTGATACTGTACACTGTGAAATATTAAGCCATAAGCTCTCAATTGGTTTCTCAAACCATGTTATTGATTGGATGTCTTTTTATTTCTCAGACCTAAAGCAATGTGTGCAACACAATGGTACTTCTAGTTATTTAACTGTCAATAATGGCGTACAACAAGGCTCAGTCTTACCACCCACTCTCTTTACAATCTACATAAGTGTCAGGAATTTCCTGACATACCCTTGTATTTCTATGCAGATGATAAAGTTTTGTTGTTGTTGTTTTTCTTCTTTCGGCTGCTCCCTTCTTCAAGGGTTCACCACAGCGAACTAAGTCACACAAAGACTTGGTAATTGTTCTTACGCCGGATGCCTTTTGTGAAACAATCACAGCCCTCTGTAGCCGTTTTCGCATTGCACGGCCCTCAACGGCCCGCCCCGCCTTCTAACCCGGGTTCGTCATGTTCGCATTTTCCTTTTCCGCCCGGGATCCGCCCTCGTTATGGAACCCGCCAAGCCGTGGTTCTGATCGGGCCGAGCTCCCGGGCCCAGTTTGACGTCATGTACTGTTCATCATTTGATTCGTTGTTTGCAGCAGGGGCGGGACTCGTTCTAACAAAAACCTCAGCACGAGCTGAATTTCAATAAAATTTAACTACAGAAACCCCTAAAAAAATTGTTAGCTAATTTTTGTTAATAACTGATTACAAATCAACTTATGTTAGAACGTAAATAACACGAAGCACGCACCAATACAGAGCATTTCCGCCTTTTCATTAAAATATAACTAATATTCTCTAACTCTTGCCCGTAGCCAGGATTTAAAAATATAACTAATATTCTCTAACTCCTGTGTGTAACCTGGATGTTACGTGGGGCGAATCCTTTATAGGAAAAGTGGACTCCTAAAATTGCCAAAATGAATCTGTGGCTGAGTGGTTAGGACGTCCGCCTTGTACTCTAAATTTTATCTTGACCCGGGGAAGCGGGTTCGCTTCCCACCTGGTTCAAGTTATTTTACGTTTGTCTTTTATTGGAGAAAATAAAAAGAAGGAGTTTGTGTTATGACTGGTGTCTTTCTCCCGTTCAGCCCCCTGGTACACTGATGAGCTGCGCAGGATGAAGGCAACTGGCCGTGCTATTGAGAGACGTGTGAAATCATCTGGTCTCTCTGTACATAAGCAGGCATACAAAGAACATCAGAAAGCATACGCCTATTCTCTTAAAGAAGCACGCTCCAAGTATTACTCCAACATCATCAACACCTGCCCTGGTAACTCTAAACAGCTCTTCTCCACAATAACTCATCTACTTAATCCCATTAAACAAACTCCTGAGGAATGTGTTCAAAAATGCGACCTGTTCCTTTCATCATTTAAAAACAAAATTGACACTATCAGATCTCAGCTCCACAACCTCCCTGATCTTCGTTTACCATCTACCCGTCTGCATTCTGGGTCCCTGAGCAGCTTTGACGAAGTTGTTCAGAGTGAGGTGGAGGCCATCATAAAGAAAATGAAGCCTTCATCCTGCGCCCTGGATCCCTTCCCCTCATCTCTCATAAAATCCAATCACTCTGCAATTAGCCCATTAATCACACAAATAATAAATCAGTCTCTACAATCTGGTCATGTTCCACTGCCTCTAAAAACTGCCATCATTAGGCCTCTTCTGAAAAAATCTAATTTGGATCCCGACATTTTTTCTAATTACCGCCCAATTTCCCACCTCCCGTTTCTGTCCAAAGTGCTGGAAAAAGCAGTTGCTGCTCAGCTGCAGGACCACCTACAGCAACACTCTCTGTATGAGAAGTTCCAGTCTGGATTCAGAGCAGCTCACAGTACTGAGACTGCATTACTGAGAGTTACAAATGATGTCCTCATGGCTGCTGACACTGGTTCTCCCTCCATCCTTGTCCTCCTTGACCTCACTGCAGCTTTCGACACTGTGGACCATAATATCCTCCTCCACCGTCTTCATGTGGAGGTCGGTCTCTGTGACACTGTCCTGGACTGGTTCAAATCTTTCCTCTCCGATAGGCTGGAATGTGTTAGTCTTGGCAATGCCACTTCCCAGACAGTCGGTGTCTCCTGTGGTGTCCCTCAAGGGTCAGTTCTGGGGCCCCTGCTGTTTTCCCTTTACATGCTGCCTTTAGGTCAAATTATTAATCAGTTCAACATTTCTTTTCACTGCTATGCCGACGACACACAGCTTTACATCAGGACTGGATCATCCTCATCATCCCCATCTCCATCTTCACTCACTGCCCTCTCTACCTGCCTGGAGGAAATAAGGGCATGGATGAATCAGAACTTTCTTCAATTAAACTGCTCCAAGACTGAGGCCATAATGATTGGCACCCCTCACCAGATACAAACATCAACTTTAACAACAATCTCCTTCTCTGGTCAAGACATCCCCCTCTCCACCTCTGTTACAAATCCATCCATCCATCCATCCATTTTCTTCCGCTTATCCGGGGTCGGGTCGCGGGGGTAGCAGCCTAAGTAGGGAGGCCCAGACTTCCCTCTCCCCAGCCACTTGGAGCAGCTCCTCCGGGGGAATCCCAAGGCGTTCCCAGGCCAGCCGAGAAACATAGTCCCTCCAGCGCGTCCTGGGTCTTCCTCTGGGTCTCCTCCCGGTGGGACATGCCCGGAACACCTCACCAGGGAGGCGTCCAGGAGGCATCCTAACCAGATGCCCGAGCCACCTCAACTGGCTCCTCTCGATGTGGAGAAGCAGCGGCTCTACTCCGAGTCCCTCCCGGATGACTGAGCTTCTCACCCTATCTCTAAGGGAGAGTCCAGCCACCCTGCGGAGAAAACTCATTTCAGCCGCTTGTATCCGAGATCTTGTTCTTTCGGTCATAACCCAAAGCTCATGACCATAGATGAGGGTGGGAACGTAGATCGATCGGTAAATTGAGAGCTTTGCCTTTTGACTCAGCTCTCTCTTCACCACGACAGACCGGTACAGCGCCCGCTTCACTGCGGACGCTGCACCTATCCGCCTATCGATCTCACGCTCCAGTTTTCCCTCATTCGTGAACAAGATCCCGAGATACTTAAACTCCTCCACTTGGGGCAGGACCTCCTCCCCGACCCGGAGAGGGCATGCTACCCTTTTCCGGCTCAAGACCATGGCCTCGGATTTGGAGGAACTGATCCTCATCCCGGCCGCATCACACTCGGCTGCAAACCGCTCCAGTGAAAGCTGTAAATCACGAACTGATGAAGCCAGTAGGACCACATCATCTGCAAAAAACAGAGAAGCGATTCTAAGGTCACCAAAACGGATCCTCTCAACACCTTGGCTGCGCCTAGAAATTCTGTCCATAAAAGTTATGAACAGAATCGGTGACAAAGGGCAACCTTGGCGGAGTCCAACTCTCACCGGAAACGAGCCTGACTTACTGCCGGCAATGCGGACCAAGCTCTGACACCGGTCGTACAGGGACCTAACAGCCCTTATCAAAGGACCTGGTACCCCATACTCCCGGAGTACCCCCCACAGAACCCCCCGAGGGACGCGGTCGAATGCCTTCTCCAAGTCCACAAAGCACATGTAAACTGGTTGGGCAAACTCCCACGCACCCTCCAGGACCCTGTTGAGGGTGTAGAGCTGGTCCAGTGTTCCACGACCAGCACGAAAACCACACTGCTCCTCCTGAATCCGAGGTTCGACTATCCGACGGACCCTCCTCTCCAGAACCCCTGAATAGACCTTACCAGGGAGGCTTAAGAGTGTGATCCCCCTATAGTTGGAACACACCCTACGGTCCCCCTTTTTGAATAGGGGAACCACCACCCCAGTCTGCCAATCCAAGGGAACTGCCCCCGATGTCCACGCGATATTGCAGAGTCGCGTAAGCCAACACAACCCCACAACATCCAGAGCCCTAAGGAACTCCGGGCGAATCTCATCCACCCCCGGAGCCTTGCCACCGCGGAGCTTTTTAACCACCTCGGCGACCTCAGCACCAGAGATCGGAGAACCCGACCCAAAGTCCCCAGGCTCCGCTTCCTCAGTGGAAGACGTGCCAGTAGGATTGAGGAGGTCTTCGAAGTATTCCGCCCACCGACTCACAACATCCCGAGTTGAGGTCAGCAGCACGCCACCCCCACCATAAATGGTGTTGGTCGCGTACCTCTTTCCCCCCCTGAGACGCCGGATGGTGGACCAGAATCGCCTCGAAGCCGTACGGAAGTCATTCTCCATGGCCTCTCCGAACTCCTCCCACGCCCGAGTTTTTGCCTCAGCAACCACCCGAGCCGCATGCCGCTTGGACTGCCGGTACCTATCAGCTGCTTCCGGGGTCCCACAAGCCAAAAAGGCCCAATAGGACTCCTTCTTCAGCCTGACAGCATCCCTCACTGCCGGTGTCCACCACCGGGTTCGAGGGTTGCCACCACGACAGGCACCAACAACCTTGCGGCCACAGCTCCGATAAGCTGCCTCGACAATAGAGGCGCGGAACACGGCCCACTCGGACTCCATGTCCCCCGCCTCCCTCGGAACGTGTTCAAAGCTCTCCCGGAGGTGGGAGTTAAAGCTCCGTCTTACGGGAGACTCTGCCAGACGTTCCCAGCAGACCCTCACAATACGTTTGGGTCTGCCAGGTCTGACCGGCATCCTCCCCCACCATCGGAGCCAACTCACCACCAGGTAGTGGTCAGTTGACAGCTCCGCCCCTCTCTTCACCCGAGTGTCCAAGACATGCGGCCGCAGATCAGATGAGACGACAACAAAGTCGATCATCGAACTGCGACCTAGGGTGTCCTGGTGCCAAGAGCACATATGGACACCCTTATGCCTAAACATGGTGTTCGTTATGGTTCGTTATGTTACAAATCTTGGAATAAAAATGGACTCTCATCTTACATTTGAAAATCACATTAAGCATCTGTTTAAAACCTGCTTCTTCCATCTTCAAAACATCTCCAGACTTCGCCCATCTCTGACTTTTTCCGATGCTGAGAAACTCGTCCATGCCTTTGTCTCCTCCAGGCTCGACTACTGCAACTCCCTGTTTATTGGAATCCCTGGCAAAAATCTTCAGAAGCTTCAATATATTCAAAACAGTGCAGCAAGGATTTTATTGAGAGCTCGTAAATTTGAACATATTACACCCATTCTCCATAACCTCCATTGGCTTCCTGTCACCTACAGAATTCAATACAAAACTGCTCTCATTACACACCAATGCTTACACGGAACTTCACCTGACTATCTAAAGGACATTCTTGCACCATATTCATCCACCCGGTCTCTACGATCACAGAACAGTAATCTACTTCACATTCCACGAACCAAATTAAGGACCATGGGAGACAGGGCATTCTGTGTGGCTGCCCCCCGCCTATGGAACTCCCTCCCTGACTGCCTGAGAGCTCCACAGTCACTGGTTGACTTTAAAAGCGGTTTAAAGACTTTTCTTTTTAAGCAAGCCTATTCTGCCTCCGCATGATTTTATCTTTGATCTTGGTTGATAGTATTATTGATTTTACTTGATTTTATCACTTGTTTTATTTATTTATTTTTTAAGCAGGCCTATTCTGCCTCCACATGATTCTGTCTTTAATCTTAGTTGATATCATTATTGATTTTATTTGATTTTATCACTTGTTTTATTGTTGTAGCACTTTGAGATTTTTATTAATGAAAAGTGCGGTATAAATTGAATTTATTATTATTATTATTATTATTATTATTATTATTATTATTATTATTATTATTATTATTATTATTATTATTATNAGGCATTTTACTTAACGTTAGATCACGTCACCCATTTACTGTATGCAAGTGCATGTTAATATTGACTCAAGGTTTATATATAAATATATAACATTTAAAAATGTGAAACTTGCAGTAATACAGACTGCAAAAAAATGCCACAGCAGCTATAATACTAATAAAATTAAGTGTAGTTCTCTTGATGGATGGCTGCATTACACAGTAAGCAATATTTTCCCAAGAACACTATGTTTTATGTGTAAAAGGAGACACACGGATCATAGCAGCTGTAAAGCAGAAGGAAAATCACACCATTAGGACCAGCATAGGTGGCTATTTCTATAAAATGTGCACACACATCTGCAATTATTTGCTTATTAAAACATTGGTGGATATTTTAGCACTGCTCTTTTATATTTAGAGTTGTCTTTAGATACAGATGTTATACATACAGAAGAACAAATGCAAGATCAGCAAGAAAAGAGCACTTTTTGGCTCTTGCTATATTGGTTAAATGAGCACTTTTTCTTTTCTTCTGGGGCTTTTTTTGTTTGGGTGTCAGTTTTTCTTTGTTTGGTCAGATTTCCACATTATAACATATGCTTTCTGTTTTCTATCTTTTGATTTCCAGTTATTTCTCCTCCATTTCAAGTTGTGGAGGCAACACATTTGCATTTATATGTACATGTTACATGTATGATATCTACTATTAAGTAGAACAGGAAAAATGAAATTGATTGCTTAAAAGTCTAAAACTGTAAGGCTCTCAAGCCTCAGTTCTTTCAATCTGTCTTGTGTTAGCCTTTTTCAAATCATATATTGTCAAGAAAATGGGAAGAAAATTTGACTTTTTTTACAGTGCTACTCACATGTGATTGACAGTGTATGGTGTGCAAACATAGAGAAAGCGCGGCATAATGTAAAAAGGTATGCTGTGGAAGTCACTGTATACAGCACATTACAGCATGTCAGATGTGCCATATGGTTCTCATTGATGACTGTTTTTTGTGTTATCACTATCATAAGGATATGAATAATAGTAATGCTTGACTGTAAACCAACATAAAGGTCAGGAGAAAAGAATATGATTGACCAGCATCCACGCCTGCAGTAAAAGCTCTGGAAAACGAACTGGTGTTCAATGTTCACACACTCTCACTTGGTGATGCCCCAAATATTTTTTACATGGGATCCTGGACTAAATTTACAGCTGACAATTACAGAGACTGTTGCTTACTTTTTCATCCCCATACTGATCTATCACGACATACTGTATCTGGAAAAATGTCAAAATTTTATGTGCTTCATCTGTTAGCCACCACCTGCAGACGTGCACCTCCAGTTTTCATTGTTCCTTGTCAGAAAATTATCTTTGTTTTTATCTGTTTAATCAGACATTTGTTAATTTAGTGGATTTCAGCCGCCTAAGTACCTTTTTCAGATATTTACTGGACCAACATACATGCTAACTCCAGTACAGTACATCTTGTAGACATATTTGAAACTGGTGGCCATCAGTATACAGTAACTAGCTTAGACTTTTGACAGACAGTGGTGCTTTTTCACCCCCACCAACATAACAGCAACTGAAAATATCTGGAAGCTGGATAGTGGGTTAAAACAAGCTTCATGGTACTCCTGTACGATATTTTGGCCATGAAAAACAGACATCCTGCTTCCTTTCAGGCCTCTGATCGGTCCCTCTGGTTTGTCACATCCCAGTCACTCCCCCGTTTTTGGTCCCTGCACCACAATAAGTCACTCACCGATCACATTCCTCAGACAGACGCCCTCATTTCAGCTGCTCTTATAACACCAGGACACTCGTCTTCTTTTCATATCAGAGATATTTTCTTGACACCACATTAAATGAGCATTCAGTCTCTGCCAACCTTAGGAGGCGAGTACAAGAAATATGACAGAGTATGCAGTGCAACGTGTTCTTTAAAGACATTACTGTATGACAAAACCAAATGTTTTATTCTGCATCACAAATTTTTACATCTCCCCTTAAGTTGTTTCTCTTGGTGAAGCAAATACAATAGTTGTTAAAGTAAACTAGACCACAGACTCAAGAAATAATGTTCTCTTCTATTCAATCTCAGATTCAATGAGCTCGAAACAAAATGGAATTATTTGCATTATTATGACTTCCTTGTCTCATATACTTTTTAAGAGGCATTTTGAAATGAGTCTGAGCTTATCACATAAATGACCCTTTAGATCTTACAAAGCAAAAGTCACTCTCAGAGTTGTGTATTAATATAAAATGTGTTTTTTTGTTTAGCAAATATTGAATTTTATGCAAAACTACAAAGTGAGTGGTTGTGGTAAATGTGCTTCTATCCATTTTGTTCCTTCTTTGTTAGATTTTTGTTTTAGTATTTAGGGAGAAGAAGAAAAAACTAAAATTGGAAACACTTAAGGTCTCCAAACAATGGTGTCTAACGAGAGTCTCGTTAGACACCATCAAGTGCACCAGTGGAGCGGCTTTTCAGCCTGGGCAGTCTGGTGCTTAGTCCAAGAAGGAATAGACTGACTGACAAGCGATTTGAAAAACTGTTGCTTATGAGGTACAACCACCTTTTTGACAAACCTGCTCTGTAAATGTAGAGGTAAACATCTCTGACTCAGAAAAGACCATCACATTTCAGAGGTTTTATTTTTTATTTTGTTTTATTTTTTTTAAACGGAAGTTTTACATTTTGATATTTGCCATACCTTTTGAATGGCACATTTATGCATTGTGCTTTTTAGCACTGCTGTTTTACTTTTTCATTAAAAATGAGTGTCAAAAAGATCTCTGTCATTATTGAAAGATAAAAATTAATACAGGTTAAATCTCAGGTCTTAGAGTAATCCGAAAGTAATGTAACTAAGTTACTTTCAGAACTGAGTAACTAAGTAGTGTAATATGTTACTTTTTTTAAAAGTAACTTGTAATGTGTAACTAATTACTTATTTTGGGTAACTACCCCAACACTGAACGAGACACATCAAAACACTCAACAGTATTATCTACTGCACCTCCCACGTTGGCAGGGCTTTCTATTTTGGTTTGGAGCTTTGCCTTGGTTTTTAATATTTTCTATGTCTTGAATTAATCTCTGTTTTGTCTAATGTTTTATCATAAATGCAGGTCCTTTAGGTTGTTCTGTTAACTTCTGGCTCTGTTTTTTTGTTGCACTATTCGTCACCGGCTCTTGATGTCTGTAGTTGCTCTTTCCTATAATTTCACGTTTACCCCAGTTTAAAATCCTAATTAGCTAATATGTTGTCTATTGTCTATTGCCGATTGCATATTCCACATATGTTACTTCTTTTTTTAGTCAATTGCCAGATTGTCTGCTTACTGTACTTTGATTTGAGCCTGTCATGCTGTTTAATCAGGCTATTGCTTTCTTGACTGTGTTTAGTCAATAAATTAACCTCATTTTCCTCAAGTGGAGGAGTTCAAGTATCTGGGCATCTTGTTCAGGAGTGATGGTAGAATGGAGCAATAGATTGGGGCCTCGTCCTCAGTAATGAGGGTGAAAGATCTAGATCCTGGATCAGCTGAAAAGGGTTTATTTCACAAGATGGCCAGGCTCAGCCTTAGAGCTAGGGTAACGAGGGAGCTTGAAGTAGAGTCGCTGCTTCTCTGCATCAAAAGGATTCAGTTGAGGTGGCAAGGGCATTTGAGTAGGATGCCTCCTGGACATCTCTCTTTAGAGATTTTTTTTGTGCATGTCACACTGGAAGAAGACCTTGAGAAAGACCCAAAACTCATTGGAGGAATTGTTCTTCATCTCTGGCCTGTAAGCTGCTCGGGGTCCCTCAGAACAAGTTGGAAAGTATTGCTGGAGAGAGGGATGTTTGGGTTTCTCTCCAGGACCCGTTGCCTCTGTGACCCAACAACAGATAAGCGGTAGAAGATGAAGATGGATATTTTATGATAACTGACTGCAATGCAAATATTAATTTACAATATTTTTATTTTTTTACACATTCAAATTGATTGCTCAGATCTCAAATGGCACAGATTTCCTTCCTTTATACAGGTAGTCTGAAAATATATTTTTCTATATGGCGTAAATAAAAATCAAAATGTTTTTAATAAGAAATGGATGATGAAAATATGATAAAATGAACAAGAAGGCAACAATGTTGCCTGATGTCATTTTCCAATTACTGTCAGCGCTGCTACAGCATCTGTTTTCTCCAAATATCCCAAAGAGGTAGATAGAACACAAAAGTACTTCTTACACATTGTATTGCAAAATTTGCTTTTTATCTATTTTCTCCACTCACATCTCTTTTCCTGGTTGCAACTTGCAAGACATGTTGTCTATCTCTAGCAGTCACTGTGTGAGAGGCAGGGCTAGGCCTGTCACGATAAACAATGTTGCTGGGCAATTAATTGCCTCAGAAATTATTGTAATAAAAATAATGTTTGAAATTTAACAATAATTAATTGTCAAATTTTAGAAGAAATTATTTGTTTGGAGTGTAGTACCTTTTTTGACCACATGATGGCAGTATAAGACTGTTAGAACCAAAGGATGGATAGTTGAGCAGTGTGTCTCTTTAAGAAAAATAAATGGGAGGGCCCTTGATGTGACATGGGCTGACATGGTGACATGTGCTGACATGGTGACATGGCGGATGCTCGGTGATTTGAGCTTTTTAGCATAGCATTTTTCACAGAAAGCTTTTAATAAAATTAAAAAAATATCAGTAAACAAGTTTTCAGCTTCTTTTTGCAGAGAATTAATTGTTTACACAAAGGTATGGGTTTCAACCATGAATTTTGAAGCTCAACAAGACAGTGGTTTATACCCAAGGTTGGCCTTAAAGCTCCACTGACATCATCTTTTAACTTTTCAAAAAATGGCACAACATATATAAATATTAAGATTGACCCCTGACCGTTTTTGCTAAAATAATGTTAAATGAATGAAAATTCCTCTCAAGAATAGTTTAAAATTAGCGCTGTTTTTTTACACGGTAAATACGGGTTTTCCGGTCACGTGTTTGTGACGTCAGATAAAGGAATTTGCTCCAAGCGCACATTGAATACAATGTAGAAAATATAAACGCATCCGTCGAATTTAGCCATCTAAAACTGTAGATATTAGCGATTTAGCTTCAGTTCGTGAAGCAGAAGTTATTTTGAGTGATAAAAAACAAACAGCAATGTTTCATTTCTCCGTGTTGCTAGTTCTGTTTTCAGGAAAGGTTGCACATCCATGTAGTGAGCACCAGATGTCAGCAAAGCTATCGTGAACTCTTACAGAGCTCTGTAATGTAGAAATATATAAACGTATCCGTCGAATTTAGCCATTTAAAACATCAGATATTAGCGAATTGGCTTCAGTTCGTGAAGCAGAAGTTATTTAGAGTGATAAACAACAAACAGCAATGTTTCATTTCTCCGTGTTGCTGTTTCTTTTACAGGAAAGGTTGCACATTCATGAAGTGAGCCCTTTAGCTTTGCTGACATCTGGTGCTCACTACATGAATGTGCAACCTTTCCTGAAAACAGAACTAGCAACACGGAGAAATGAAACATTTCTGTTTGTTTTTTATCACTCAAAATAACTTCTGCTTCACGAACTGAAGCTAAATCGCTAATATCTACAGTTTTAGATGGCTAAATTCGACGGATGCGTTTATATATTTCTACATTGTATTCAATGTGCGCTTGGAGCAAATTCCTTTATCTGACGTCACAAACACGTGACCGGAAAACCCGTATTTACCGTGTAAAAAAACAGCGCTAATTTTAAACTATTCTTGAGAGGAATTTTCATTCATTTAACATTATTTTAGCAAAAACGGTCAGGGGTCAATCTTAATATTTATATATGTTGTGCCATTTTTTGAAAAGTATTCTTGAGAGGAATTTTCATTCATTTAACATTATTTTAGCAAAAACGGTCAGGGGTCAATCTTAATATTTATATATGTTGTGCCATTTTTTGAAAAGTTAAAAGATGATGTCAGTGGAGCTTTAAGGCTCCATTATAGCTGTGCGTTGGGCAGCACGCCGCTCGATGCGCGCGTGTTGCGCGCAGGTAGTTCACAGCATAGCTCAGCTTGAAGCTCCAAATTCTTGACATAATTTGAGCAGATGCAGGGTGGAGTGTTTACCTATGGGACAAATTGAGGTTGCTAATTGGTCATTTGCTGACACGCCTGCTGAATTGATTGACAGGTCGAATGGTGAAAGAAAAGGCTTGGGCTGCGCAGCGGTATTTTGTGTTTATATGTTAATAAGAACACAGCAACTCAGACTGAGGAAGTCTTTCGGACGAAAGACGAAACGTTTCTACATTTTTTTTTTGCTTTGTTTTGTTTTATTTTTTGAATGTCCAGAGGACCAGACTTAGCTTTTTTAGATGTTAATAAGAAGTTCTAAAAAATAAAATAAAAACAGGGAGCGCTGGTCCTGCAGCCCACAGCCCACCAGGAAATATTTAGAACCTGGCACATCCACGTTGGACATTAGGTTCGCTCGTGACAAATTCATTTATTCCTCCTCATCGGAGGAGGAAGCGAATGGTGACCGCTTCAAGCAATCACTTGACTTTTGGCAAAAAATCAAAAGAAAAGTCCAGATCAGCGATGAATAAGGGGAATTTAATACATTTGTGTCTCATACAAAACAGTCCGGCGCCGGGCAGTTTATTGTGAGACAACGCCCGCGCGTAGGCGGTCGTAAAATTTGAGCTTGGCGCATTCACGCCCGCGTTCAAAGGCTTGTGCCGCGGCGCTCACATGTCGTGCAGCGGCGTTCGGCCCAACGCAGAGCTATGAGGGCTTTAGTGTACATCTGTTAAAACTAGTTTTTTCCATCTGAGGCAGCTGGCTAAGGTGAAGCCAATTCTATCCAAGCAGCATTTTGAAACAGTAGTTCACGCCTTTGTGACCACTCGGCTGGACTACTGTATCACACTCTATATAGGAATCAGTGATTCATATATCTCTCAGCTTCAGAGGGTACAGAACGCTGCTGCACGACTTTTAACTGGCACACGAAAGTTTGACCACATTGCTCCTGTTTTAACCTCCCTGCACTGGCTGCCCGTACATTCCAGGATTCATTTTAAAGTTATTTTATTTGCTTTTAAAGTGCTAAATATGTCCGAGTTGCTGCATCCATGCACACCCTCTCGATCCCTCAGGTCATGTGATCAGCTGCTCCTGAGTGTCCCAAAGACAAAACGCAAGCTCAGAGGAGACCGTGCTTTTGCTGTGGCAGCTCCTAAACTGTGGAACAACCTTCCCTTGAACATCAGACTCTTCCCTGTCTGTTTTTAAATCTCTTCTAAAACCCATCTCTTCTCCCTGGCCTTTGACATCATCTGAGATGTTGACTTTTAATAATTTTAGTCACTTGTTTTATCTGATTGTATGATTCCTCAACTTTTATTATGTGACTCTTAATTATTTTAATATTTTTTATTACCTGATTGTGATTGTTTTGTTGTGTGTACAGCACTTTGGTCCTGTAGGTGTTTAAAATGCTCTATAAATAAAGCTGGTATGATATGGTGTGGTATCTTAGATCCTTCTTTACAGTTTCTTTTATACTTTCTATTTTGCTATTTGGGGGTTAACTGGGACCTTGAGTACATAATTTTGTTCCACCTCATGTACCACATCCATCCATCCATCCATCCATCCATTTTCTTCCGCTTATCCGGGGTCGGGTCGCGGGGGTAGCAGCCTAAGTAGGGAGGCCCAGACTTCCCTCTCCCCAGCCACTTGGAGCAGCTCCTCTGGGGGAATCCCAAGGCGTTCCCAGGCCAGCCGAGAAACATAGTCCCTCCAGCGTGTCCTGGGTCTTCCTCTGGGTCTCCTCCCGGTGGGACATGCCCGGAACACCTCACCAGGGAGGCGTCCAGGAGGCATCCTAACCAGATGCCCGAGCCACCTCAACTGGCTCCTCTCGATGTGGAGAAGCAGCGGCTCTACTCCGAGTCCCTCCCGGATGACTGAGCTTCTCACCCTATCTCTAAGGGAGAGTCCAGACACCCTGCGGAGAAAACTCATTTCAGCCGCTTGTATCCGAGATCTTGTTCTTTCGGTCATAACCCAAAGCTCATGACCATAGATGAGGGTGGGAACGTAGATCGATCGGTAAATTGAGAGCTTTGCCTTTTGACTCAGCTCTCTCTTCACCACGACAGACCGGTACAGCGCCCGCTTCACTGCGGACGCTGCACCTATCCGCCTATCGATCTCACGCTCCAGTTTTCCCTCATTCGTGAACAAGATCCCGAGATACTTAAACTCCTCCACTTGGGTAAGGACCTCCTCCCCGACTCGGAGAGGGCACTCATGTACCACATGTGATGGAAATGACAATAAAATTGACTTCACTTGAACTTGCTATGTTTGTCCTGGTGGAGGAAAACTGGAGAATGTGTGCACAAGAAGAACCTGTAAACTTCATTTAAAAAAAAAAAAAACTTTTGAGGTGTCAACTCTAACCACTGTGCCTCTGTGCTGCCCGCTTCTGCTTTGGTAGTTTAGTCCTCATTTGGTTATGTTTGACACAAAATGACCAAAACCACTGATGTATTTTGCTTTGTTTTAGCTCTGGATGGTCTTTTCTTGTGGGATAAAAGGATCCTCTTTTGGATATAGAGCACAAAATGACACGTTTCACCCTTTCTGGGCTAGCAAATTGCACTTTACGGCTGCAGAGTAAAGCTGTCAGGAAGAAAAAAGTGTCTCAAAGGAAAATACAATATGTCATAAAAAACGCCTTACATCAAAATCTTGGAGACGAAACAATTTAAGAATTGAGTATATCAAACAGTGTACTTAACATATTTAAATATTCATGTGCTTTTCCCATCTGTATGACAAAACAAAGACATCTATAAGCTAGTACACTTCCTGGTCAAAATATTGACATCCTTTTAACTCAATCTGTATGAATTTAAATGCATTGAATACAAATTATTAAGTCTCTAAATTACAATACATTTATGAAACATAAGATGATGACCTAGTCAAATTACAATTTAAGGAAACATCAGAAGAATGGGACTTTGCAGATTCCTAATGTCAAAAGAGAACTCATATCTGAAGTGTGGAGGAAAAAAAAAGCACATTTCAATATACCACTACAAATGGATTGAAAGAAAGGACAGCAATTTGTCAGAATGGTGCAGAAAAAAAAAATCAGTGGCTTTTAAAACAACAAAATGAAAAGGTGCAAAAGTCATGAGCACACTTAACTTTATTAACAGTTTGAAATGTCAAACAAGTCATTAAGTGGGGTGATAGCAGACAACATTTTGACTAAAAATCTCTATTCTGAGATAAATTAAAGCCAAGATCAACTTGAGTTAACAAGTAGAAACACAATTATTCCTGCGATAGTGTGAAAACAATCTAAGAGGCTCCGACCCACTTCATTAACCCTCACAGAAACTGAACCGGTTGACACCCTGCATGTGTGAAATGTTAAGTTGGAAGTCTTTATCCATTAAATCTTAATTGTTGTTGTATTGCATCATCTTGCGTTTATAAGTGTTAATTGAAAACTTTCACTTGTGCATCTTAAAATTAACACATTGTTTACATTAGTGTATAATGAATGTATGGGGTGGAATAAAGCACAATTAAGTTGTTTAGGTTTCTCCCATTTATTATTTTGGGACACCATCTTATTGCCTTTTAAACCAATTAATCAACTCCAAAACTCAGTTGTGGCTTATTTTTAGAAATGTGACCCAGATGTATTTATTTATTAATTTTGTATTGGCTGAAAATCACTGAAAAGCTATGTTTAGGCTGTTGTCAACATTTTCACAACACATAGTCAGACTTTTGCACTGCTGCGATCAAATTATCCGTCCTCATCGTTTAAATGTTTTAATCTAATGTACAGTACAGTTTTCTACTTGTTTCTGTTTTTTGTCCTAATTCACTGGGGATGTTTTGTTTATTGTAAAGCTGATGTTTAGTTAGTGTAATTTTTTATATTGTTATGTTCGTGCTGCAAAGGAATGTTCATTTTTGAATTCCATGACTTGAAAAAATAAGCATGCACTTCTAATGTGAAAGCTTGTTAAATGGATGTGTGTGCTATGTGCAGCACGTTTTGGAGGGGGCAAAAGCACCTTAACACATAAAAAGTCACATTTTAACTTTTGAAAACATGTTAAATTAACAAGTAGACCTTGTTTTTTTTACATGTTGTTTCAGTTTAAATCCCTTTAAGTGTGTCCAGGGGGTCACGTGGGATCCTTCCCATGTGTTGAACACAGAAAATGCATGATTTTGTTTTTGTGTTGCTTGTTGTCCTCGTCTGCTCTGTCTTAATTAGCACCACCTCTGTCTCGTCAGTCCCTGAGTGTGTGTTGTTCTGTCTCTGCCTCTTCCTTTGTTCATTTTGATTTAGCCAGCCTCTCTTCATCCTGCCTGTGAGCAGCTATTCATGTCTGGTTTGTTAAGAGACATAGAGCATTATTTTTAATTTTCTTAAGACAATTATTTTGCAATTTTATAGCCCTAACTTTTGAACTTGAGGCCCTTTCTCGCACTCAGAGTATTTTAAAGGTATATTTTAACACATTATATTCTTATGCCTAAATTAACACAAAAAAAATAACATAATTTTTGAAAAAGCATATTGGTGGACATTGGTTATTTATTTATAATGAACCAATTGTATATTCAGTTAAGCATAAAAAATAGTTTTAATCAGTTAAATTCTATTTTATTCATATTTTGAAGCATGGTACATTTCACTAATTCAATCATCTAATTAGGATATTGATTTAGTTGAGGAAACTTTTTTTGGAATAGACTGAATGAAAAAAACATTCTTAGTCAATACTCTTGTTAGGTTTACCATCTTTGCAGATAACAAACGGTATGTTGTATTTGAAATAGACCCAGATTTAAATATATACAGTATATATGTATTTTTTTTTAAAGCTGATAACGTCCGACCATGAGCCAAAGGGTCCGCGTTTCTCAGCAAGGTTTAACAGCCAGCTCGCTGTGGAACCGATTTTGAGCTTCTAAGCTCAGAATACAATGTGTTCTATCCAAGAGCACTTTTATTCTGAAAAGCCAACCAGGACGTGCCATTACTACAGTCCGATTGACGCACACGTCTGGAGACGCTGAAGAACGGTAAACAGATTGACCAACTGGACCGTGGGAGATTGACCATCTTCACGAGGTAACAACGTTGTCAGATGCTTTGCCAAGTGTACCGACGTAGCGGAGATCGGCCGGAGAGCTGCCATGCTTCCTGG
>JBBPBX010009877.1:15363-34490 GCA_038048925.1 Garcialebias charrua
AGGTCGCACCTACTTTAGCTCTGCTGCAAATGTCTGCCACAGGAGCGCACAGCAAGGCTTTTAAGAAGATTAACACTTAAAAACAATTATTTGTTTGATAAAAATTATAGCAAATATATGTCTGAGCTGAACTTTTCCTTAATAAATGAATGTAATTGTGAAATGAGCTGGATTTAAAAATTTGTTTCACCGAAAGTGACAACAAGCCATATATAGGTCGCACCTGAGTATAGGTCGCAGGCCTTGAAAAAACCATAAAAAGGTGCGACCTATACACCGGAAAATACGGCAAAAGGATAGCTGTAAGGCAAACAAAGTTTAGTTAAAAGTGTCCAAAGGCTAGAAGCTAAAGGCAAAAGTCTGTTAAAGTAGCATGTTGTAGTTTCGGTCGTCACTGTGAGCGAACTCACGTGAAAGATTTGACCTCAGATGACTTTCCTGACACAACCCGGACTTGAACTTACAGCCGCAAGATTACAAAACTGTGGCACTGACCACCGAGCTACCACGATCTAAAAGTATCAGAAGACAAAAATAAAGTATATGCAGAAACAGAGCACAGAGAGCACAGTTTGAAGGAACTGAAGAGATCTCAAGGTGGAAAAGATTGAGCTCAGTATTTTGCAACATGTACTAAAACCAAAACTCTCTGCACCCCATCCCCTGAAGACGCTGAACGGTGCAATGTAGTAGATTTATGAACGGCTAAATCAGTGCAATGCAGATGTTAGATTCTTAAGGCATACTGATAAATAAAAGACACAATCACATGAATGCTGTCTCAGTAGTAACACAATACAGTATTACGGTAGCTTCTATGTACATGTTGGGTCATGAGTATTCCCTAAATGTGGCAAACAGAAGCATCTGGTATTTGGTTGAAGGTTTAAGCCTGGCTAACATTTCTGCAAGGATAATCTCACAGGAATAATGGTGTTTGTGTGAAAAAGAACAGAAGGTGAATGAGTTTTACATGCAAAATGAAATCAAAACCATATTGTGGGCTAAAAAGACTCTTTTAAAAGTGATGAATTGTTTTCAGACTAAAGTAAGTAGTTTATCAAACATGCATTGCTTTTGCAGAAGAAGAAAATGAAAAGTCTCAGCTGAATTGTTTCAATGCTCTGAAATCAATCCAGCAGTTTAAGAAAATAATAAAAGCAGTTTGTTGTCCGTTGTGTGACAGTTTAACCAGAAACAAGTGTTGGACTCTGGACTTCAAAATAAAATTCCAGGATGGAAACCTTGCAAAGTAATCATCCAAATGGACGGCGGCGTCGCGTGGAGACTGGTCTGGACCAAACGGCAGTGAAGACGAGGTCACTCAGAGACGTTCACCCCTCAGACACAGCCTTCAGAGAAACCTGCACCAGGATTTAAACTAGTCCATCCACCGACCACTGGACAATCCTGCACGTGTGTGTGTGGGTGTGTTAGTAAAATATCACATGAACTACTGAATGTACGTCTGATTAACTGATTAACTTTTAGAGTCAAACTAGTTTCATTTAACACATAAATTATTCATTTATTATCAGAAAAAATATACAAATGAACCTTTACTAGTTGATATTATTATTGATTTTACTTGATTTTATCACTTGTTTTATTTATTTTTTAATCAAGCCTATTCTGCCTCCACATGATTTATCTTTGATCTTAGTTGATATTATTTTTGATTTTACTTGATTTTATTACTTGTTTTATTTGATTTTTGCTTTTGTTGCACTTTGTAGCACTTTGAGATTTTCATTAATGAAAAGTGTGTTATAAATTAAATTCATTATTATTATTATTATTATTATTATTATTATTGCAACAGAAACCTCCATTAAGGATCAAATAATTATAACAAGGAGAGTTTAATTTGAAATATATATATATATATTACTATTCTGTANGAGTTTGCATGTTCTCTCCGTGCATGCGTGGGTTTTCTCCGAGTACTCCGGTTTCCTCCCACAGACCAAAAACATGCATGTTAGGCTGACTGGTAACTCTGAATTGTCTCTAGGTGAGAGAGAGAGAGTGAATGGTTGTTTGTCTCTATGTGTCCCTGTGATGAACTGGAGACCTGTCCAGGGTGTCCCCCACCTCTAGCACAGTGACTGCTGGATATGGACACCAGTGACCCAGAAAGGAAGAAGCATGTAAAAGGCGATGAATGGATGGATAGTTGTTGTCTGTAATGTATGACAAATCCTTTGCATAGTATTTAAGTTGGACCTTCCTTTTGTTGAGGGACACTCTTGAGTAGACAACAAAGTTCATGCTCAATCATCCAGGTACCAAATCCAATAATTCTCAGTTGGGTCATCTGGACAGTTTATTTTTTATAGAAACGCTTCACCCTCTATCTGGAGGGCTTCGTCAGTCAGAGGAGTTCCAGCAAACTGTTCCCCCACCAAACATTAAACACCTTAAGTGGACCAACCAGTTTGCTGGAGCTAAGATGGTTTCTGGGGGCTGTCCTGATGAAGCCCTCCAGATAGAGGGCGAAACGTTTCTATAAAAAACAAACTGTCCAGATGACCCGACTGAGAATGATTGGATTTGGTACCTGGGTGATTGAGCATGAACTTTGTTGCCTTGAACCACTTTAGCTGTGGCTGGCTGCCTGGGAGGAGTCGACGAGGGACAAGCCTGGCCCTCGCCTTCCTGCACAGCTCCGCTCAATTCTCATTTTCCTTCACTGCACAGTCTGGGACTTCTCCCATCCACAAGGATTTCTCCGGTAGATTTTTGTTCGGACCAATCAGAGAACAGAAGGGGCGGAGTTTTTGGCCCCCTAACCCATGCCCCCACCTGTCCCAGCGCGCAGAGCCCTATAAAGGGCTCTGCCAGCGCGCAGCCAGCGAGCAGCGGCATGTTCTCATTCAAAGCGATGCAGGACTGTTTTATATGTGATATAAATGTATTAATTTCCCCTTCTTAATCCCTTATCTGGAGTTTTCTTTTGTTTTTTTTGGCCAAAAGTCAAGTGATCGCTCGCTCCCTCCTCCTTCTCTCCCTCCGCTGAAATGAACAAGGAAATGGCTGAGGTTGTCACGAGAATTAAACTCGGGTTTTACGTTGCTGCCCGAGTCCCATCAGATTTTCTGGTCTTCTGGTGAGCTGGACCAGCGATCCATGGTTTTATTTTATTTTATTTAAACGTTTTATAACATATAAACACAGGATTTCCAGCGCGGCAGCCAGCAGCGAGAGAAAAGCTGCAGGAGGCGGAGCAGTTGTCAAGTTCACCAGAGCACGGGGGGTGGCTCTGAGGGGAGGGAGCAGAATGCTTTCCCTGTTCAAAATATCCAATGGTTTTGTTCCTCAGCAGAGCCCACGCCTCCAGCAAGAATCGTTTTAAAATGGAGAAAGTCCAGACCCTTGTCTGAAGCGAAGTGAAGGACAGGGTCTGGTTTTAACCAGGCTAAAAAATACTGTGAATGTAACAAGAATACAGTACATTAATACTGTAAAACTAACAGTGGGCACAGTTCTGCTAAAGTATGCAGGTAATTTTTCGTTTAGCTCGTTAATGTTTTCCTTAACTTTAGAAGTGGAATTAGCATCCGTTAATTTAGGTTTGGCCAACTTTAATGCCGGGTTCCCACTGAACGCGTCTTGAGCATCAAAAACGCTCCTAACGCACTGTGTTGGCTGCTTGTCAACAGATGTCTGTTCACATCAAAGACGAGCAGTGGGAGGAGCGTCTGGCTCCTTTTCCGGTCGGGTTTGTTTCATTTTTTGTACACCGGGCAGATGAAATCAGCTGTACGTGAGCCTCGTTACTACTTGAGTGGGTTTTCTACGAGCCGAACTGCAGCTCCGAAAGTCTTTGTTGTGATTAAAACGTTTTTTTTTTATATGTTTGGGGTGATCGTACGCTCGAGCGGACAGCGGCAACTGTAAAATTGCCAAGTTTCTTACCGGAGGCTGGTTTCTTCATGGAGGCTTGTTGGGCTAAGTTTAAAATGTCCAAAAAAAGTCCCGTCGTCGTTGCGTCATCACATAGCAGAGTCTCTCCCAATTGGTTGCTGCGATGCGGCGAGCAACAAAAGTTCAAATATTTGAACTCCGGCAGCGGCTGCTTTTAGACGCGTCGCATGCGCGGAAAAGAACTGCAGCGCTCTGCCGCGCTTGCTCGAACTGCTCAAAACGCGCCGCGTCACGCTTCGCCGTTCCTCGCCGCTCCTCCACATAGACTTTCAATGTAAACCGGCCGCTTCCA
Source organism: Garcialebias charrua (assembly GCA_038048925.1). NCBI lineage: Eukaryota > Metazoa > Chordata > Actinopteri > Cyprinodontiformes > Rivulidae > Garcialebias > Garcialebias charrua. Next base: position 19,583 of record JBBPBX010009877.1, read on the forward strand.
TTGTCCGAAACGCGTTTGGTGGGTAGCCGGCATAAGTCCGCTAACAAAATTCACAAGCTTGTTCCTGTCTATTGTGGGCGTGTCTTGAAGAGTCTGATAGGCTGGCTATGTGTATATGTGACAAGACGTGATTGGTCAACTCAGCTTCAACTGGAAAGAGACGAAGACGTGTGACGCAGACGTGACAAGTGGTTAGCGTTAGCTTCCATTATACTTTTTTTTAACCTGTTTAGCAGTTTAGCATTGTGGTTACCCAATCTGTTACGGAACCCAATCCGAAATGTAACTCATTTGCTCATGCGCTAAAAGGAACATTTCCAAGCTGCATGGATCGCCATTGAATGTGCTAGATTTAGGAAAATGTACTGGTATAATTCTGTTTATGAATAAGAACTGTCTTAATTTACTTAGAAAAGTATGTGCTGTATCGCTGCCGATATTCATGTTGCTAATTTACGCATCTCGTATTTCCATTAAAATCATTGACATATTTACGTCATGGTTAAAATTATATGCATTTTCACCACTGAGCGGCGCTGTTTCACCATGGAAATAATTATTGCTGTATATTGCAGGGTTCTTAAAGGACAACACCCACCGTGACAGTAACAATTCACCATATTGGACAATTACTGTAGTAGAATATGATGTCTATTTTCATTTTTGCATTTGGGCCAGGCGAGTGTAAAAAAACAACAAAAAAAACAATGCAGTCCCGGAAAATTCCGGAAACCCGGCCGAAAATTGCCGAAGTCCGGAGTGACGTAAATACAGGCTCCACTCAGAAGGCAGGAGTGAGTTCGCGATGGAGGCTTATGAGAGTCAGAGATAAAACTGCAGTTAAACTCGTGGCTGCAGAGGTTCTAAATATTTCCTGGTGGGCTATGAGTTCAGGACCTGTTTTTTATTTATTTTTTAGAACTTTTTAATAAGCCGCTAACTCGCTGCATCTGTCGGACACACCGCGCGCGAGCAAGCAACACACACAGAGTGGACCTCAGTCACACGCGCTGGTGAATTAAATAGAGCAAAATTCTTACCCACAAAACCTCCCGATTTCTCATGTCGAGGTGCAAGCCTTCTTCGCTGGTCGTCCACTTTATAAATCCATTATGAATTCTTTAGATTTTGGGGAAATAATGAACACAAACGCCATCCTTCGAGGTATTAGAGCAGAACTGGGCGACACATCGTTTTTATTGGTTTTATTTGTAACTACTCGGCAGAAATAATGAAGCTACGTTGATGCATGCTTGTTATAACTCCGCATGCATTCAAGGCAGAAACTTCAGTGACGTCAATGCCCATATATGGAGAGGGGCAGATCTTCCCGGAGCTGCTGCTAAAAACTGCTAAAAAACATGAAATAACACATTTAGCGTTATTTCTCTACAATATAAATAAACGCTAATGTTTTATTATTAAATTAACTACTAAATATTAATGGCGATGCAATTTGAAAACATGGTGGGTCATGTCCTTTAACCAATGATTTGTAACGGAAATACGAGTGGCGTAAAATAGCTACATTAAAGCTGCAGTATGTAACTTTTCTAAAAATATATTTTTAACATATTTCTTCACTCTGTCACTATCTCCTGACAGACTGATGTTAGACAGGTAATCTCTGAAAAAATATATGGTCCACAGGCTTCTCCAGGAGGTTCTAAAAGCATTCCTAAAAACCCACAGTGACCTGCCGTTAGCCAGCCAATAAAAACAGAGCTTCTCACGCCCCTAACCCACGCCCCCACCTGTCCCAGCCCGCAGCGTGCATCCGTGCTCGCACATTCTCGTTCAAAGAATTGCAAAGCAATGCAGGACTGTTTTGTATGTGACACAAATGTATTAAATTCCCATTCTTCATCCCTGATCTGTACTTTTTTTTGTTGCCAAAAGTCAAGTGATCGCTTCCTCCTCCGCTGACTCATGACTGAAATGATGAGGAAATGAATGAATTTGTCACGAGCGAATTAAACTCGGGTTCAACGTGGCTGCGCGAGGCTCTGCAGATTTCATGGTGTTCTGGTGTGCTGGACCAGCGCTCCCTGTTTTTATTTTATTTTTTAGAACGTTTTATTAACATATAAACACAGAATATCGCAGCGGCTGCACACATGCGCTTTCACGAGACAGGACATGCAGTGGAGGCGGAGCTATGGAGGCTGAGCTGCAGTTCAGCCGAGAGCAAGGGGGAGGGACCAGAAACGTGTCTCTGTTCAAAAATTTTCTAAGTTCCAGCGTGTTCCAAAAACTACATATAGCAGCTTTAAGATCGGCCGAGATAGAGTACGTAATTTTCAAAGTAAATTAAGACAGTTTTTATTCATAAACAAGCGCAATCAGTGCCACCCGGAAGTACCCTGCTACGGATTGTGATTCCGTAACAGATTGGGGAATGGCAAGCATTAGAAAAGCTAACGTTTTGTTTAGCTGTGCACCACAGCTGAAAACTAACAACAGCAGTGCACATTCTTTGAAATTCATAGCAGTAACATCAATGCTGTAAACCACAACAGTAGTCAGTTCACTGTAAAGCTAACTATAGTAAAACAATGTTAAAACAAAGTATCGTGAAACCATCAACAGTAGTTCATCAATACAGTAAAACTAATAACAACACTTTAGTACTGTTGGGTACAATAACTTTTTAGTAAAATTTAACAACTAATTTAACTGTTGACAAAACAGTACATTTACCATTAAACCGTAAAAATGATTGACAGTGATAATATGTCAGACAGAGCTATAAGACCAGCAGAGTGCAATCTCATATTTTGTGTTTTAAAAAGTGTGTTTGTGCAGTAGGTCATGAAATGAGTCAACAACAAAGTCAAACAGATTGGATTTTTTGTGCTTACTCTTGTCTTTTTCGGATATAATACTTGGAATCCATGTCATTTTCTACACTCTATAATTGATCCATCCAAACTTGTGTGTTTGACTTGATCCTTGGTACATTTAAAAAAAAGGTTTTGGTACACAGTACTGGTTTTTCAATGTACAGTGAAGATTCAGTGCCCTTTTAATATTTATCTCATACAAAAAAGTTTATTTTATTGTTTTTATTCTTTCAGTAAGGACTACGATACAAAAGCATTGCATCATCCTCATTCATATTCATCTGTTAGTCATCTGGTTTTGTCATGATTTTTTACTCCCATCACATTTATAGAAAAACCTGCACAAAATGAAAGACTTGGCATTCCTTGAACCAAAAGCATACTGTCTACCCCCCTTTAGGACCACCTATCCACCCATTTTCCACTGCTTGTGTACAGTAGTTGTTTTGTGGAAGAAACATATCAGGACACACCCAGACATTCCTCTCCCCAACAACACTCTCCGTCTCCTCCTAGGGAACCCCAAGGCATTTTCAGACCAGAGAAAGAACTCCGTTGAAGTGGATGCGGCACTTGTGTGTGGCATCTTGTTCTTTCGATCATGATTCAAATCTCATGGCCATTCGTGAGGGTTGGATCATAGACAGACCAGTAAATCCAGAGCTTTCAACTCAACCTTTTCATTACCATGATCAAAGGACGTAACATCCAAATTACTGAGGATGGAGCCCCAGTCTGTCAGTCCATCTCCAGCTTCAGCTAACCATCACTCATGAAAAGACACCAAGATACCTATGACACTTCTTCTTCTTCTTTCGGCTTTTCCCTCTTCAGAGGTGACCACAGCGAGTCATCCTCCTCCACCTCACTCTGTCCTCTGTATCCTCTGTCCTCTCTCCAACTACCTTCATGTCCTCTCTAACTGCATCCATATATCTCCTCTTTGTCTTTTTCCTGGCAGCTGCATTTCTAACATCCTTCTACCAATATACCCACTGTCCCTCCTCTGGACATGTCCAAACCATCTCAGTCTGGCCTCTCTAACTTTATCTCCCAGTTGTTCAACATGTGCTGTACCTCTGATGATCTCATTCCTGATCTTATCCATCCTTGTCACTCCTAAGGAGAACCTCAGCATCTTCATTTCTGCTACTTCCAGTTCTTTCTCCTGTCTTTTTGTCCATGTCTCTGTCTCCAGACCATACAACATAGCTGGTCTCACCACTGTCTTGTAAACTTTTCCTTTGACCTTTGCTGACACCTTTTTGTCACAAATCACTCCTGAAACTTTTCTCCATCCACTCCATCCTGCCTGGACTCTCTTCTTCACCTCTTTACCACATTCCCCATTTTCCTGGACAGTGGACCCCAAGTACTTGAAGTCCTGCACCTTTGTGACCTCTGCTCCTTGTAGCCTCACTGTTCCACTGGCCTCCCTCTCATTCACACACATGTACTCTGTCTTACTACGACTGACTTTCATTCCTCTTCTTTCAAGTGCATACCTCCACCTCTCCAAGTTCTCTTCCACCTGTTCCCTGTTCTCACCACAGATCACAATGTCATCTGCAAACATCATAGTCCATGGGGATTCCTGCCTGACCTCATCTGTTAGTCGGTCCATCACCAGAGCAAACAAGAAGGGGCTCAGAGCCGATCCTTGATGCAATCCCACCTCCACCTTGAAGCTATCTGTCACTCCTACAGCACATCTCACCACTGTCCTGCTGTCTTCATACATGTCCTGTACCAGTCTAACATACTTTTCTGCCACTCCAGATTTCCTCATGCAATACCACACCTCCTCTCTTGGCACCCTGTCATATGCTTTTTCTAAATCCACAAACACACAATGGAGTTCTTTCTGACCCTCTCTGTACTTCTCTATCAACATCCTCAAAGCAAAGATGGCATCTGTGGTGCTCTTTCTTGGCATGAAACCATACTGCTGCTCACAGATAGTCACCTCTTGTCTAAGCCTTCCTTCCACAACTCTCTCCCAGATCTTCATCGTGTGGCTCATCAACTTAATTCCCCTGTAGTTGCTACAACTCTGTACATCACCCTTGTTCTTAAAAATGGGAACCAGCACACTTCTTCTCCATTCTTCAGGCATTTTCTCACCCTCAAATATGCCATTGAATATTTGAGTCAAAAACCTCACTGCCATCTCTCCAAGATACCTATAGCATTGAAGTCCAATAAAAGAGCACCATTCAGGTTCTGATCAAAAAGGTTATTACTCCCAACCACCTCTTTCCAGATCATTCCATCAATCCCCATTTATAGCTATTTTGGTGTTTTCTGTGTCTACCATTCTACAGAGATGAAAAATGTCCACAAGTGTAGATATTTTAGACGGTTCATTTAATTTTTTTGTTATTTCAAACATGTTTTTAATAATTGACTGTTAGCAGAATGAGGAAGAGGCAGAGTCAGACACACAAAAGGTAAGTGCTTTATTTACAGGTGAAGACATTTACAGGGCTGGAAGGGAAGAAAGGGGACAAAGCGAGTATATTGTAGATCGGCAGGTTGCTTGAATAATGACTATTAGTTTTGAAGATGACCTCTTTCTTACACGTTTATGTTGCACATGGAGCTGGAGGAGACAGAGAGAACAAGATCCTAGGTTTGCACGGAGGTGAAGATGGTCCGGAGAAGGTGAGTGGCGTTGGAGAGAGGATCAGGTTGGTGGTGCTCAGTTTTCTGATCCAGGTTGATGTTTGGTGATAGTAGGAACAAGATGATGCCAGGGCGAAGTTAGAGAGGACAAGGAGGTCTTGGAAGACTTGAGGAAGCAGGACTTTTGAAGTCACTAGAGGGAATTACAAAGGATTGTCAAGACTGTTTGAAAACAGGTTTACCGGTTGAGGTGCAGGTTTGTAGTGGAGGAGGATTGCAATGAGTGGCAGCTGTGGAGAAACTCACTGTGGCTGGAAACTTTGGAATCCCACGGTTTCTCTGAGCATTGCATGATCTGACCTTGGGGGAGAATTTGCTGGAATGTGTAAGGATGACTGACAGATACAGGTTCCAGTTAGCAGGTTAAATGTTGTAGTGTACATTATAATTGAAAAATGGCTGACCAAGTATAGGTCTGGAAGTGTATGTCTGTAGGGTATAGGAAGTATAGTAGGCTCAAGGGGGAAACAGTTTGTTGGTGACTCCTTGAACTGAAGTCCTTCAGATGGAGGGTGAAACATAAAAATAAAAAAAAGAAACTGTCCAAATGACCTGACTGAACATTGGTGGATTTTTTACCTGGATGATTGAGCTTGAACCTTGATATAGGAAGTATAGTACCGGTATGTCTGGAAGTGTTGCCAGGAGAAAACCTTTGTAAAAATAAAATGCTAAGTTTCATCTGATGAACCACAAGATTTCTGGATCACCATCCTTTGGACAATCAAAATCAATGTAGAGGTGTTTACCCATAATGCAAAGTGACATGCTAGGTGAAAATTAAACAGATCAAGCACTTCATACCAACAATTAAGCACGGTGGTGAAAGGATAATGATTTAGGTTTGATTTGCAGCCACAGGACCTGCAGTCATTGGGTCATCCATGAACTCCTCTGTAGACCAAAAGCTTCTAAAGTCAAATGTGAGACCAGCTGTCTGACAGCAGGACAATGATCCCACACTCTGCAGCAAATATAAACAGAACGACGGAAAAGGAAACAAATCAAAGTGTTGCAACTTTGTAAAAAAAAAAAAAAAAAACTTTGTCCAAAGTCCAGACTTCAGCCTGGTTTAAATACTGTGCTGAGACCTTGAGAGGACAGTGCAGAAACAAATACTGTATCTACACATCTGTAATGAGTGAATTAATAGAAACGCATTATAGAAATGTAGTGAAGTTGAATGTACAGATACTTAACGTAAAAGTGGAGTAAAAGATACCCACATTTAACTCTACTTAAGTACAGATACATGAAAAATGTACTTAATTACAGTAACAAAGTACTTTTACTTAGTTGCATCCCACTACAGCTCCTGATATGTAAAACCCTGGAAATAAGAGATGGACTTGCCTTTCCCATGATTAAATATTTAAAGATGATACAGATGGACGGGCATGCCTGAAGAGTGTTTTCATACTCTTTTCTTTTTTTTATATTTTTGATGTTGCTGGTACCGGGGAGTGGTGGCGCAGAGGCTAGAGAAGGTGGCCCTGTGAGTGGAAGGTTGCCGGTTCGACTCCGCGGACCAACAACATCAAAATGTGGGTGGAAAAGATGAAACACCCACACCTGTCCCCACCCTCATTTGCCACACGCAAGGCCCTCAACTCTCACCATCTGCTCCCCTGGGTGCCCTAGATTGCAGCTCTCTGCTCCACACAGAGGGCTGTGGTAGCTCAGTGTGGTTGTGTCAGGAAGGTATCCAGCGTAAAAATAATTGCCAAGTCTTCATGCGAATTAGTTTGCTGTGGCGACCCCTGAAAAAGGGAGCAGCTGAAATAAAAAAACCTGCAAGATTTTATTATATTATAATCTTTTCCACTTTAAAACCTAAAGACATTTCAGCCCTGTGAACATATCAGTCTCAAATAAAGGTACAGTGCCCAGTACTAACACAGTCCAGTTAAAAATAATTGTGACATTAAATGGTGTACAGTATGTGATTACTTTTCCATATTTAGGGGCTTTTTGGGTGACATTTCAGTAAAAGTCAACTCGCACTGTCTGCACAAGAACTGAAAGCAGGCCAGATGAGGTCAATTCTAAAACCTTTCGATCATTTGTCAAATAAAGTGTAAAGTTCGGAAGTGCAACAGGGTCTGGCTTAAAAAAAAACTAACGAGACAGCAGATACAGACGGTTTAGAACAAACTGAAACAGACAGGTGATACAGTCCATCATGTGGCTAAAGACTGCAAGGCTGTTGTAATATCAAGTTTAACTGCATGCAGAACAACACAGACAACTAGAAACATTGGAAATGTATCCAACAATGTTCAGTCAGGTCATCTGGACAATTTCTTTTTGTTGCTGAGACGTTTCGTCCTTCGTCCAAAGGACTTCTTCCATCTGAGGTTTTTTTTTCCACTTTGGATGCTGTTTCTGTGAATCAGTTTGTTTGGTGGCTGGCTCCTCAGACTTAAGAAGTCCTTTGGATAAAGGATGAAATGTCTCAGCAAAAAAACAAAACACAACAACAACGTCCAGATGGCCTGATTGAACATTGTTTGTTCCCTTTCAGTCTGGTCTCTCAGTGCAACATACTTGCTATGGGAATTGCGCCCCCACGCGATTACCTGAAGGAATATACTCACGCCTTTACGGCCAGGGGCGTCACCGCCGCGCCAGAGGCCCCGCCCTCTGGGTACTTAAGCGGCTTGCGCCCCTCCATCTTTCTCTTTTTGCCCTTCACCTAGCTTAAACCTGAACTACCTTTTCGCGGGACTTCTCTGTGGCTTCATCGCTCAACCTGAGGTGAGCTTGCTCCCTGCACAGAGCGCACAGAGAATTATTCCTGCGTACTGCTGGACTAGCGAAAGCTAGTCCGGCACATTTCTCTTAACCCCAAAGTTTTTTCTCCTCTCTCTACAGGTTGCTTCGCTCGACGGCGCTAACTACGCCACAAGAAAAAAGCTACCTCGCTAACTCCTAGCGAGCTAGCCAGCGAAAGCGGCGCGACGGAGGAGACATTTCAAGAAAAAAGAAGAAAGATTCTGGAAGGACTCGCTCGCCTCATCTCGGACATGCCTCCGGAGAAAGGAAAGCGAAAGACGAGACTTCCAAGGAAAACCAGCGGGACGGCGAGCCCAACTTTGCACGCCTGTCCCAGCAGATGCAGCTTCTCCCTCGCAGTAACGGACACCCACGAGGCCTGTCCAGTCTGCCTGGGAATGCTTCATGCAAAAACAGCACTGGATGCACTCGATTTTTGCCCACACTGCAGCCTCATGATGGATGCGGTGCTGCGGCATTGGGTTGACCTCGTCGCCAAAGCAATGGGCGCTTCAGCGACGACAGCGGACGCGGACACCACGGAGCCCCTCACTCCCACGCCGGAGTTGGAGAACATGGCTCTACATGACAGCACACGTGTCGAATGGGGCGACAGCCCTGACGTGCTGGCTCCTATGGTGGACCTAACAGTCGAATTCGACACCCGTGGCATGATGAACGAGGACGAGATCTCGATTTCAGCCTCGGGCGAATTTTCAACGGAGGAGGCGGACGTGGAACTGGAGGATCAGGGTGAAGATCTCTCCCAGACCCCGGTTCCTGTGCTCCCAGAAACTGACTTTTCCATCCCTGCTCTGTTCGACTTGTGCCACAGAGCAGCGGACGCCCTGAACATCCCATGGCCTGAACCTCCGCCTCGCCAACAGGTCACGAGGCTGGCAGGAAACTATTTTTACTCGAAGCAACAGGCCGCCACGAGGCAAAAGATGCCCATGTTCCCGGACATCCTCACAGAACTAACTCGCACCTGGACTCAACCAAGAGCCCCCATGCTCCTTCCCCTCTCACAGTTCCTCGACGTAGACGGGATGGATGAAGTGGGAATAGCTAACGTGCCTCAGATTGAGGACACACTAGCGTCTCACCTGGCTCCTAAATCATCAGGAACAAAACCAACTCTTCCCAGCAAGGCTTGTCGAGCCTCAGCGTCTCTACTCGAGAAATGCTACAGAGCTCAGGGATTCGTGGCGCGCGCCATGAACGCATCCGCGTTAATGCAGGCTTACCTAGCGGAAAAGCTGTTACGGCTTCAAACAACAACGGACAAGCAGGCGGCTGCCGAATTGCTGGATGAAGCCCGCAGGGCAACAGACTTTGTGCTCCGTATGATGGGGACAGCTGCTGTTGCGCATGGCAGGGGAATGGCGGAAGTGGTCATCGCGATCCGCCACCTCTGGATGACTCTAATGGATCTCCCGGAGGGACAAAAGGTGCCTTTTCTCCACCACTCGATAGAGCCAGAGGGTTTGTTTGGTAAAGCTTTGGAGCGAATTTAGACCAAGCTGGACTAAAGACGCAGACAGGCGGAAGCTCTTCGGGTGGGCATTCCCCGGAGAAGCTTCGCCCCTCCCCCCAAGGGAGTCTGCTGGTAGCAGATCTGTGCAGTCTCGGCACCACTCGGCAACGCGTGCCCCACCGCAGAAGCGGCCAGCATACGAGGAGGAGCCCAGGCAAAGACCCCCGCAGGGCCCACCTCGTACCGAGCACGCATGGAGCAAAAACAGGTTTGTCCCCTGCCAGGCGGCCAAGCACAGGGCCTCCTCGGCGAATCGTGACAACAGACAAAAACGTGCCTGATGAACCAGGTCCATGTTTCCATGTTACATGGTCACCCGCCCACGTGGTAACGGGATTGATCCCTTCATGTCCAGACTTTGCTTGTAACACAGTACAAACAGCTGGTTTATTTACAACATGCACAAATCATGCTTTCTCTGCTGTGAGTGACATAAAATCATGTACATCATTGCACATAAGCACAAATTAAGTTCATGAAATGGCTCTTCTCTGTTTTATTGACTCGCAAAAAACAAAACAACAACAACACACCATCTTCAGCAAAACAGGTCACTCTGATCTGCGAGCCATCATAAAGGGAGATGGCCTTTTTCCCCCTCTCCCTCACGGCCCACGGGGTATTAGCATAATCAATAAACCCCAGCAGAGTGCCTCTGATACATCTGCAATGAGCAGACACAGAGGCGTCACGACAGGTGGGGAGGGTCACGTGCTCAAGCCCTCGTTTTGTTGTGAACGATGGGCCAGCCAATACACTGACCAGACGAACACGTGACATGTCCGCACCTCAGGGAGGCAAGCTGACAGAGTCTGATGATGGAGTGGCTACATCAGATGCCCTCAGGCAGCCACAAACTTCACACCTTCACAACAGTGACTGTGTTCAGCCTGCTGTAGATGAAAACAAGTCAGAGCCGAATCAGATCTCTCTTCCTGTTTTTCGAGGGGGACTAAGCTCTTTATCACCAAATAATCTGAAGTCTGCCAAACCAAAAGGAACACCCCCATGCTCTAATGGTGCAGCCGCTCCTTTGTTATTAACGAGGGACACGCAATACCCGAGCAGTACTCAGACAGCACGTCACCTCCCGTTCTGTGCTGATCCAAATCTGCTTTCAAAAATAATTCTCCCAAAGGGTGAAACACGGACCTCGGTCGGTTTACCTGGTACCAACGCTCCATTAAAGCCAAGGACCAGTAGACTGGACCACCCCAGAAAACGGATCGGAGTCAGGAGGTCTGCTCATTTACACAACTCGCAGCTTCACAGCAAGACTCCAAACTTGGAGGAGGAAACTAGACTTTCTGCTCCAAACCAGTCTAATAAAGATGACAGGTTACATCAGCCCTCAATTAACCCTGAGCAGGGTAACTTGGGAGCACATCAGCAAGGAGGCCTCCTTCCCAATCTGGTTGACCCCCAGGGGTTAACAGCCTCTGTGTCTCCAGAAGGAGCAGTACAACCACTTAGGTCAGGAACTGCCAAAAGTCTCAGCTTGTTGGCTGAAAAGAACAGGTTGATGGCATCAGGCTTGCCAGAAAATGTGGTATTGACAATACAAAATGCCCGTGCTGTATCAACACCATCTTTATATGCACAAAAGTGGCGTATTTTTGAAGCCTGGTGTTCAGAAAGAAATATTATTTCTTACTCATGCAACCTGGCTCAGCTCTTGACTTTCCTTCAGGAATTACTGGAAAAAGGTCGTTCTTATTCAATGATTAAAGTCTTCCTATCATTTGTTTCAGCCTGTCATGAAGGCTGGGGACATAGGACACCCGGAGCACATCCAATCATAATAAGATTTATGAAAGGTGTCCTTCGGACCAAACCACCCAGCAGGACCCTGACCCCTGGTTGGGATCTTGGCCTGGTCCTGGGAGCCCTCTGCAACCCTCCATTCGAGCCACTGAGCGAGGTTAAGATAGATTTACTATCTTATAAAACTGCTCTACTCCTGGCACTTTGCTTGGCGAAACGTGTGGGTGACCTCCATGCATTATCTGTACATCCAATGTGTACCAGATTCGCCCCTGATGGGTCAAAGGTCACACTAAGGCCTAATCCCGCATACACTCCCAAGGTCTTGACTCTGAACCATAGGAGTCTAGACTTTGATCTCTCCTCCTTTCCACCTGCTCCTGTCCTCACTCAGGAACAGGAAAGGCTACAGGCTCTCTGCCCAGTGAGGGCTTTACGCACCTACATGCAGAGAACAGCCGAATGGAGGAAAACAAACCAACTGTTCGTCTGCTTTGCAGCACCTGCTACCGGGAGAGCCCTATCAAAACAACGCCTCTCACATTGGGTGACTGAGGCCATTAAAAGGGCCTACAGTAGCAAAGGTCAACAGGTACCCTCTGGAGTGCATGCTCACTCCACTAGGGGCTTGGCCACTTCCTGGTCATTATTCAAGGGTGTACCAGTCGCAGACATCTGTGCTGCTGCGAATTGGAGCTCATTAAATACTTTTGCAAAGCATTACAGTTTGGATGTTACTGCGGGTGACGTCACTCAGGCTGTCCTTTCTAACACACAATAGAAAGTAGCCTTGGGATGCCTGCTGGTCAAAGGCAGATGTTCACTCTAGCATGCATTTTACTGAGCATTTCAAGGGCGTGAATGGATTACGTTCCCATAGCAAGTATGTTGCACTGAGAGACCAGACTGAAAGGGAACTGAAAGTTATGCACCATAACGCATGGTCCCTGAAGGAAGGGAACGAGGTGCAACATAGCTGGCCCTTTTCAATGCTGAAAGCTCGGTGAAGTGCAACTTTGGAGAAAGATGGAGGGGCGCAAGCTGCTTAAGTACCCAGAGGGCGGGGCCTCTGGAAAAGCGGTGACGCCCCTGGCCGTAAAGGCGTGAGTATATCCCTTCAGGTAATCACGCGGGGGCGCAATTCCCATAGCAAGTATGTTGCACCTTGTTCCCTTCCTTCAGGGAACAAGAGTTATGGTGCATAACTTTCAGATTTGTACCTGGATTATTGAGCATGAACTTTGGTGTTTTGAACCACTTTGGCATGAGTGTCACAAAGGAGTTGACGGTGGAGAGGGCGGGCCCCGGATGCCATTTTAGCACCAGCAAACTGTTTTTTTCCACTGTAGAGTATGCTGTTTGTGGAAATCAGTTTGTTTGGTGGCTCCTCAGATTGAAGAAGTCTTTTGGATGAAGGACGAAATGTCTCAGAAAAAAATAATAATACACCGTTTAGATGACGTGACTGAACATTGTTGGATTTTTACCTGGATTATTGGGCAAGAACTTTGGTGATTACATTTTTTGTTTTTGTTCTTATATAGTGCTTTTGGCTGTGGTGGCAATCTTGCATTGGGAGGACTGCAAAAGTTAATCAGTGGTAGATGATTACTTTATGAGATCTTCATTTAGTCTGAAAGCCATTTTACAAACAAACATTGCCCTCAATAGTTTATTGCAACTGTTAGAACAAAGAAGTGAGGCATTTGCTAACAGCTAAAGAAAGTTTTCAATAACCGCACAACTCTGTGTTGATATCTATAAAACTGGTTTAGTTTGAGACAATTTTGTGTTCTTTAAGGTATAGTTGCAGTGGCCACCTTTCATCAGAATGACTCCAAATTTCAATTAGTTTTAATGTGTATAAAAACAGGCAGCACGATGACACAACCGGTAGGGCTGTTGCCTCTCAGCGAGAAGGTCGCCGGCTCAAATCCCAGCCTGGGGCCTTTCTGGATGGAGTTTGCATGTTCTCCCTGTGCATGCGTGGGTTTTCTCCTGGTACTCCGGTTTCCTCCCACAGACCAAAAACATGCATGTTAGACTGATTGGTAACTCTAAATTGTCCCTAGGTGTGAGTGAGTGAGATAGTGAATGGTTGTTGTCTCGTTTGTCTCTATGTGTCCCTGTGATGGACATGGACATTATGATGAAATTGTGATAGATTTCAGACACGTTGATATCAATAAATTTGCACACCATGTATACAAATGTTACTTATTTGCAGTTGTGTAAATCTGTTCAAAGTACCAACTCAGTGTAAGTAGAAATGTAAGTATTTTCTTACCAATTTGTTTCCAACCAAACTTCAGCAGCCCAGTGAGATACCAGCTTTAAGTCCTCCCCCGCACATGTGATGCCACCTTTACCTTTAGCCATATGAGCATGTGCAGTCAGTCAACAACTAGACATATCACACTGATGGTCTAGTTTACGCACACAAAACTGCAGTTAGACTCCTCAAACTTTATGTTCTCTACAACATTAAAACTATTTGAACTGTACAGTACTGTATATGTTCTTCTTCTCTCAGAGTCCCTATGTCTGTGCAGCCTGTCAGCTTTACCCAGCTGAGTCATGCTTGGCGGTAAATCACGACGCAGATGTTCTGTTTCCACAGCACAGGATTCCCGTCAGTCTCATGATCTCCAGGGGCCATTTCAAGAGTGTCACTGGTTTGCATTAGAGCCAGATTGAAGCTCGGAGTTGCAGTTGATCTGCACCTTTATAACTTTTTGTGTCAAGGACTTTTCAGATAAAATTTGATTAATGCATCTATAATAATACCGAATGTGCTTTATGATTTGTTTTAAACTAAAATATGGTTATGAGGTGCAGATGTACATCCTATAATCACTTTCTGAGGCTTTCATTAAACGTGCCCAGTTGGACCCATCTGCCACTGCACATCTGTCTCACTGTCTTTGTACATGTCCTATACTACCCTCCCATACTTTTTCACCACACTAGACTTTCTCATAGCAACACTACAGTTCAGATCAAGGAAGCATCCCATTTTCAGCTTAACAAAGAGAAGTTCTCAAAGTAATGGGATGGTCCCTTCAGAGCCATGATCTCAGCATCATCAAGTGTGTCTGGACTTAAATGAGGAGACAGAAAGAAACCAGCCTATTTTCATAAAAGGTCTATGGTTCGATCTCCACCATGTTTGTAACAACCTGTGAAATTATCTTAAAGCTGTGTGCAAGTGTATCAAAATAAAAACAACTGAAGCTTAGGTTTTAGTTGTAGCATTAAATTTGCAAGAGCTATAAAATACACAATTTATATGTATATACAGTAT
>JBBPBX010009877.1:47162-59109 GCA_038048925.1 Garcialebias charrua
ATTATATCTGCAACTTGTTGTCCATTGACCCAAAAGGTCCATGCTGAGGTTAATTTGTTTCAAAAACCGTGCACACTGTGCAGCGAAACAGATAAGGGAAGATATTTCCAGTATACGTAAACATGACAATAGCAAAAGAGGATCCAGAGTTGATTTAAGTAAAAAATGACTTATCTGATGGTGTTATATCATGTAACAAGTTAGTAGAACTTGACCACCCTGTGCAGATTCCAAACCTCAGCACATTTTTCACTGATTGCCAGTGAGTTATGAACGATAGAAGACATTGATTTTGTTGTCCTTTAAAGCTGTAGAAAAATATTGAGTTGAAACAGCTTTTTATCACAAGTTTTAACTTTGTTTGTTTGGCGTTGCTTCATGTCTTTGGGTGAAAGCTCCAGTGTTGAACTTGGACTCTCTCTCCTCTCGGGGCAGTCGTCATGTGGCCCTCTTGATTTGCACACACTGTTCTTCATGCAGGCTCTGCTGGTCGAGTCACTGTTGTCTGTAATAAAGGGAATGAAGGTGTCTGGCTGTTGTTTATTGGCTTTGTTTGGAATTCACCAGGCGCATTAGATAACTGTCAAAAGAGTATGATGAAGTTACATAACCTGCCCTGCTTTCAACACTGACTGTTTTTCAATGTTCTGTTTTTTTCTCAGTTTGATAGAAAAGCAGATTTTGGCAACAATTGTTAGAAGAGAACTTGGAGAGGTGGAGGTAGAGGAGTGAAAGTCAGCTGTAGTAAGACAGAGTACAGGTAGTCCCCGACTTATGAGCGCATCGACATTCGAGGTTCCGGACTTACGAGCTCACTAACGAACAGTAAAGTTGTACAGAACATACAGAAAATACAGCACTTTTATGTGTTTTTAGATGAAAGTGTGTTAGCTAACCGTTTGTAAACAAGTTTCTGAGCATGTTTATGAACTAGTATGTACGTTTGTGATGAAAAACGAGTGTTCGTAGTAGCGCTAGCATAAATTTTACGACTTACGACCGAAAATCCGGACTTACGAGCAACACGTGTTTCGGGTTCCGACAAATGAGATTTTGTGTTACGATATAGTCGTAGGAACGGAACTCGTTCGTAAGTCGGGGACCCCCTGTATATGTGTAAAAATGAGAGGGAGACAGGTGGAACAGTGAGGCTACAAGGAGCAGAGGTCGCAAAGGTGCAGGACTTCCAAGTACTGTATTTGGGGTCCACTGTCCTGGGAATGTGGTAAAGAAGTCAAGAAGAGAGTCCAGGCAGAATGGAGTGGATGGAGACAAGTTTCAGGAGTGATATGTGACAAAAGAGTGTCAGAATCAAAGGAAGACTGGTGAGACCAGCTATGTTGTATGGTCCAGAGAGACATGGACAAAGAAACAGGAGAAAGAACTGGAAGTAGCAGAAATGAAGATGCTGAGGTTCTCCTTAGGAGTGACAAGGATGGATAAGATCAGGAATGAGATCATCAGAGGTACAGCACATGTTGAACAACTGGGAGATAAAGTTAGGGAGGCCAGACTGAGATGGTTTGGACATGTCCAGAGGAGGGACAGTGGGTATATTGGTAGAAGGATGTTAGAAATGCAGCTGCCAGGAAAAAGAAAAACAGGAGATATATGGATGCAGTTAGAGAGGACATGGAAATAGTTGGAGGACAGAGTGAGATGGAGGACTTGCTGTGGAGACACTGAAGAGGGAAAAGCTGAAAGAAGAACAGTTTCTGTGCTAAAACAGCGATGTAGAATTTTCAACTGCTGACTTTTACGTGCCAGATACAAAATTTAGATTTCCCCCCCCCCCCTTTTTTTGGGTCTAGATTCCAGAGGGTCCCCTTGCAAATTTGATTCCATTCCTTTTGTCTTTTCTATTTATAAGAGATAATTTTGTGTTTACTGGTGTCCTCTTTTCAGTATCCTGATGCATGCTCAATAATCCAGGTAGAAAAATCTTAAAAAGTTAATTCTGGTCCTCCGGTCAAAAGGTAGAAACATTTCGTCTTTCATTCTGAGCTGCTGTATTCAGCTCAGTCTTATAAATAGCACCCTCTCACAGTGGATCAACCAGTTGGCTGATGACAGCCAAAACCAGCTGCTCACATGATCAAGGAGGACCATCAGCCTAATGATGGATCGTTAGCACCCTGATGGTTGTTTGCTATTCACAGAGGGCTGAGTGATACTAGCAATAACAGCATTGTAAGAGGGGACAGTTGAACCCGGAGGCCTCCACCTCTGTTTAATGATGGACGGTTTCTTTTCACAAAGATGGCCTCCTTTACTCCTCTCTCAAACCATCGTTCCTCTCTATCAAGGATGTGAACATCTTCATCCCTGAAAGAGTGACCGCTGGCCTGGAGATGAGTGTAGACCACGGAGTCCTGACCTGATGATGTTGATCTTCTGTGCTGGGCCATCCTTAAAAAAATGGCAGGTTGGCTTTCTTGGACTGTGAGGTCTCAGTTTCTGATAGAGGAAATTTGCAAACTGAGGTGTACCGCAAACCCACCCACACAGACCAGTATTTACAGTTTGACTCCCATCACCCTCTGGAGCACAAGTTAGGAGTCATCAGGACTCTGTATCACAGAGCAGACAGCGTCCCCACTAACTCAGGAGCCAGACAGAAGGAGAAATCACACACAAAACAGGCTCTAGAGAAATGTGGATATCCTAACTGGGCCTTCCTGAAAGCAGAGAAGAAACCCAAACAGGACTCCAGCCAGCCATCAGGTGAAAAGAAGGAACCCAGACCCAGACCAGTGGTCATTCCATATGTTGCGGGAGTTTCAGAGACATTGAGACGTTTATTTTCTAAACACAACGTCCCAGTGGCTTTTAAACCCCAAAATACATTACGGCAAAGACTGGTTCATCCCAAAGATCCAGTCCCCCGGCACAAACAGAGTAATATTGTGTATGCTGTTCAGTGTCAGGAGGGCTGTGATCAGTCTTACATCGGGGAAACTAAACAGCCACTGGCCAAAAGGATGGCCCAGCACAGAAGATCAACATCATCAGGTCAGGACTCTGCGGTCTACACTCATCTCCAGGCCAGCGGTCACTCTTTCAGGGATGAAGATGTTCACATCCTTGATAGAGAGGAACGATGGTTTGAGAGAGGAGTAAAGGAGGCCATCTTTGTGAAAAGAAACCGTCCATCATTAAACAGAGGTGGAGGCCTCCGGGTTCAACTGTCCCCCTCTTACAATGCTGTTATTGCTAGTATCACTCAGCCCTCTGTGAATAGCAAACAACCATCAGGGTGCTAACGATCCATCATTAGGCTGATGGTCCTCCTTGATCATGTGAGCAGCTGGTTTCGGCTGTCAGCAGCGAACTGGTTGATCCACTGTGAGAGGGTGCTATTTATAAGACTGAGCTGAACTCAGCTTCTCAGACTGAGGAAGTCTTTTGGACGAAAGACGAAACGTTTCTACAATTTGTTTGGTTTTTTGAATGTCCAGAGGACCAGACTTAACTTTTTTAGATTCTCTTTTCAGTGTTGAGTGCTAAACATTGCCATGTATTGCTCTGTGGTACAGGTTGACATTGCTTTAATTGGCAACAGTATCCCGAGACCCAAATTAGGATGAGGGGCAGATACTGTATATACAGAGTTATGAAAGAAAGAAGAAAAAAAAGTGAATATTTTTTAAATATCTTTTTTGTGAAGTCAGTGGTGTCTGTGAGAATGTTTATGACCTTGTATATTATTTGTAACGGAATAATAAAATAAATAAATAAATCATTTTTAGCATTTTATTACAAAATCACTTTCCGTGACAGCCAACAACCTGCTTGTTCAGAGGATACAGACTAATTTTCTGCCATGTTTGTACAGTAGTTCACATTGCGCGTTGAACACTGAAGGACTTGTCAGCTGGTTATTGTACACCGAAACAAGAAGCACGATCAGCCATGTTCATCTCTTACATTCACTTTATTCTTCTCAATTCAAACCAACAATTCAAGGTCAAAAGTGTTCAAAACCACAAACTACTGACATGAGTTAACAACCACAAATTTATTTGTACATCGTCACAGGTCCGCTAGAAATGAGGCACTCGAATAAAAAAATCTACATTTACATCATTACATTATAGTGTTTTTATGATCACACAAACTCGGTCTGCTCATTTATAAAACACAATGAAACAGCATTGTTAAGGGTTTTAAAACTTTAAATTGCGACCTCTTTAAGACATTTCTGACACCCACTTCATTCCTTTCTGCCTGTAGCTTCCATCTAAAAGCTAAAATAATAAATACAAGATATGTCTATTTGTCACTTTGTGCATCATAGCTACATTACTGCAAACTGAAGGTGCACTCAGGGTGGAGATTTACTACCGTACGGTGTGATAATAAAATTATTATTAAACATTTAGCAAAGAACGTAATGTCTGAAAACAAATTGTATGGAAGAGGCAATTAACAACGGTTGTTTGTTAGAGAAGTTACATTAATTCAGTCACATAGGAGTGATCTACGGAAGCCTTTTAGTGCCACTGCAGCATAAATAATTAAGAACTGTACCATTTTGACATTTAAAGTTCATTGTTCATATTATATCTTTTTCATATAGCAAAATTTGAATTAAGTTAATTCTTCATCTGCTACCTTTCATTTTATATTATTTTTTCTCTTTTTATGCGAGCCATTTGTTGTAATCATTGTAAAATGAATAAAATTTAATTTAAAAAAAAACATTTGCTCATGAACAATATGTCTTTACGTTATTACAATGTGCATACTTATACCAAAAGAATTATGTTGTCATAATTAATTTTTATGTGATAACAGTGTTTAGACATACATTATGCTTTAATGCGACAGGTTGGCAAGTGATTAATTATTGCATTGAGAAAAACATTGTTTAAATGGTTTTTTTTTTCTGTCGTGGCAGCAAAATGCTTCCATATATTAATTTTTATATGAAAAAAAAAACTAATGCGTTAGGGACTGTTATGAATGTTTTTTTTTTGGTGAAAAAAATTAATAAATAACAAGAGTCTACATTTAATCTGAAAAAAAAAAGTACCATATTTTCCGGCATATTCCGGTAAGTTGCCGTTTTTCCCCATAATTTGTCAGTCCTACGCGTTTTTTTCCATTATTTGTCAGTCCTACGACTTATACGCCAAAGCGACTTATATACATTTTTTCCTACATTTATAACGCTATTTTTGACTGACGTTTTAAATTTCGAAGAACTGCAACAGCAAGTCCAACTGTGCGTGCTCGCTTCACTCAGCTGGTGCAGGCGGAGGAACACTGGAGAGCTAGTGGCTCCAGTCCCAATGGATGGATGGTGTCGTGCTGCCCAGGCAAAATGAAACTGTTTTGACCATTAAATAAATATATAATAAACGTGATGGGTCGGCGGTGACGCATAACAAATGCAACTTATATGCCAAAGCAACTTATATGTTTTTTTTCCTCCTCGTGATGCTTTTTTGACTGATGTGACTTATACTCCGGAGCGACTTATACGCTGGAAAATACGGTATCTTATTTGGTTTCAGTACATAAGTATGTGTAAATCTTAAAATGGTTTATATCCCCAAATAAAATAAGCATGAATACTTGCATAATTTGTCATTTTGAGTTAAAGCTATACTTTAAGTGGCATTTTGTGGAAAGAGTATAAACAATCAATATCCAACCTGTTGCAGATAGTTCTTTAAAACGATCTCAGTTTGGAGAAATAGTTTTGACTGATTGATGGAACAAAGAACAAAGTAGGTAAAACTATTCCCTCCTAAACTCTTCTGCAGCAGTTCATTCAAATCTAATTTTACAGCCCCCCACATCAACGTCGGTATCACATGACACCATTTTTACCAGGAGAACGATATTTAAACAGGAAGTGCTACAAAAAAAAGCCTCTTGCAAAAATGTGTAGAAGTTTCTGTGAATGTAATGCAAAATTCACATTACAACGCTGAAGCAACACCTTCACTAACAGTGGTTGGACAGTACCTTCTTTCTCCAAACGGAGGTTGTTCACAGATCCATCTACAACAGGTAAGATATTGTTTATGAACTTTCCAGTGAACCCCACATTGAAAAGATCTGAACGTACAGTGTTTTTCTAGAGAACGCAGCTGCAGCGCTCAGCGTTTGAACAAACTCCAGTGATTTGTTGTTGGCACACACACACACACACACACATTACACACACACATGTAAACATGTGAAGCAGCTTCAACATTTTCTGTTCATTTATTTTGTTCGCTTCGTTGTAAAACGCGTTGTGTGTTTGTCGCCGCGTGCGGCCGCTCACTGCACCGCACACGCCCCGCTGGGCAGGAAGTCCTGCACGTACACCGCCACGGCCTTGGTGAGGTAGGTCATGCTCCCGAAGCGACCACTGGGGGCGCTGTCGTACAGCAGCCTGCACACTCCGGTGGACGGGTCCTTCTCCAAGATGTGCTCGTCTGCTCCCAGGTCCTTCTGCAGGAGAAGAGGAGGAGGACACACCCGTGTGAGGTCCTGGTAGGAAGCAACGCTGATAATGGTTGTTTGGAACTGCGGGTGCCGACCTGGTCCTTGTAGAACATGTCGTTGGCCTGGTGGACGATCTTCTCCACGTGGATGATGGAGCCGATGCTGGGGATGTCCACATCGGCCAGCATGGTGAGGACCAAGATGGCCTCCACCAGCAGCTGTCTGTATTCAGGCTGAGGGACTCGGTTCAACACGGTCTCCACGTGGACGGCGAATTTGATCTCCCCAGGGGTCATCTGAAGGTGGGAGGAAAGGAAAGAAGAAGGACAAGTGTTTTGTAGTAAACAAAAACCAACATCAGGGTTTTGAACAAGAGGTTTTAAATCAAAAGACAGAATAATTTCACTCATCTCTCACAGACGAGTCGTGCATAAAAAGACATCAAACGGTCGAACTCGCCACCGAAACTTTTATAAATCAAACCTGCTCATCAAAATTACACGTTAAACATGTGCCTTTTTATTATAATAATCCAGTCAAGGCTTAAAGTTTCAATGCCTGCTTTTTCACTTCTCATCCTGTTCTCCTCAAAAGTGAAAAATTAATTGGCTGCAGGAAGAGTGTGAGCATAAAAAAAATACCAACCAACCAAACAAAATAACATTCTTTGAAACATTAGAAACACCTGATCTAAAATGATGCAGGAAATCTGGTTCATGGTTTTTTATAATGGTCAGACTGGACTATTGCAATGGTTTGTTTGTGTGTCCAAAAACTCCTTTAAAAAGTCTTCAGTTGATCCAAAACTCTGCTGCCAGAGTCTTAACTGGAGTTAGTGGGAGAAATCATCTCTCTCCAGTTTTAGCTTCTCTCCATTGGCTCTCTGTCAAATCCAGAATTGAATTCAAAATCTTCTAACCTACAAAGCCCTCAACAACCTAGCACCATCTTATATTACAGATATTATTGTTCCGTATTCTCCTAACAGATCACTTCACTCTCAGACTGCAGGTTTACTTGTGGTTCCTAGAGTTTACAAGAGCAGAATGGGAGGAAGATCTTCCAGTTATCAGGCTCCTCTCTTGTGGAACCAACTTCCAGTTTCTGTCTGACACATTGTCCAGTTTGAACTGGGCTGGACTGGGATCAACACTTTCTTTTTTGATCAATCCCATAGTTAGGGTCGGCGTGGGTTTCCTGAGCTATCCCTTAGTTATGCTGCTATAGGCTGAAGCTTTGTTTATACTTCATGCAAGACGTGCGGCTGCGGCCCAGCGATGACGTAATTGAGTGTGTGTCACCGACCGCATTGAGTGTTTATACTTGGAAAAGACGTGGGGGACACATTATAGTAATCCCTCCCTCTTCCCTCCCACTGCATACGTCACGCGCACAGCTTATATGACTGTTGATGGATGGAGGAAGTTTTCTACAGTTCACAATGAAAAAAATGTATGCGCAAGCGGCAAAAGAGATGCTTCTCAGGTTGGATGACGAGTCGGAGGACGAGGATGAAGAAAATGACCTTATACTTATGTTATTGACCGCGAACATGGAAAGACGACGCGAACGGCGTTGGCACGTTCGCCCGCTGAACAGGACCAGATCTACACAAGGCGAGTTTAGCTTCAAAACTATCCATGTCAAAGCAAAAACAAAAACCGGCTTCTGGAAGAGTAGCGGGTAGCGGTGTGATACACCATATATTGACATCCAAACAAAAAACGCCCACAAACTTTGAACCAATCACACGCTCCGAGCCGCATCCTCCGCGTCTCGCAGTGCTGACTGGGGGCAATGTATAGGACGGCTGTCACCGGGGGATCGCAGCGGGAGTGCAGACGGAAGTTGCACAACTTTTTTTCACTCAACGGGGGGTAAAAGACGTGCAACAAGAAGTATAAACCAGCCTTTAGTTTGCTGGAGGACAAACTGACCACATTACCTCACTCTGCTGCTGTCTTTACTTGCTCCGCTCTACCTGTTTGTATTTTTAATTATTTCTATCCTTAACGCGCTTTTTGTCTTTCTTCCTATAGAAAGTACACCTGGACCTGTCATTCTGTGTTCGTTTCTCCTTCCTGCTCCTCTCAAACCCCAGCTGGTTGAAGCAGATGACCGCTCGTCCTGACACTGGTTCTGCTGGAGGTTTCTTCCTGTTAAAAGGGAGTTTTTCCTTTCCACCGTCTCCATTGTGCTTGCTCAGGACAGGAGACTGTGATGAAGTGAAGATTTAACACAATCTGCTGCTGGCTTAGAAAACTTTTACTAACTGGCTTTTCTATGTATGTGAATGTTTTACAGTGGCCTGAGACTACTTCTGTTGTGACTTGGTGCTATATAAATGAACTGAACTGAAACAAAAGCATGGCTAATGCTTACGCACATGGTACAGTTCACACTACTGAGAGAAGACCATCTACAAAAACCTTAACTTACAGTCTTGGGTAATAAAGTGTTTTTGTGCAAGCAGCTGTTTCCAACCACTTTCATTTAATACTTGAAGAAGCCGACTTGCACAGATTTCAGCAGCAATATTTAAAGCTATAGTATGTAAGATTGTAATGTAGTCTGTAACTTTTCAAACAATATATTTTTAACATATTTCTTCACTCAGTCACTATCTACTGACAAACTGATGTTAGACAAAGTAATCTCTGAAAAAAACTATAGTCCCCTTGCTTCTCTATCAGCATTTATAAAAACACTGAAAACACAAGAGTGACCAGGACACTGACAGCCAATAAAAACAGAGTTGTTTGTCACGCCCCAACCCACGCCCCCACCTGTCCCAGCCGCAGCTCGTTCTCATTCAAAGGATTGCAAAGCGATGCAGGACTGTTTTTTATGTGACACAAAATGTATTAAATATCCCTTCTTTATCCCAGAGCTGGACTTTTATTTAGTTTTTTTGCCAAAAGTCAAGTGATCGCTTCATCCTTCACTGACAGGAATGAGGAAATGGATTTGTCACGACTCACGAGCGAATTAAAACATGTCCAACGTTGCTTTGTGAACCTCTGATGATTTCTGCTGGATTTTGTGTTGTAGGATGAGTGATTCGTGGTTTTATTAATTTTTTTAACAGTTATATTATCATATAAACACAGAATATCGCAGCGCAGACAGGAGGAGGTGGAGCATTCCACACATTCCAGACCAGCGCTGACTAGACATGAGGAAGTCACGAGCGAATTAAATCATGTCCAAACGTTGCTTCGTGAACCTCTGATGATTTCTGCTGGATTTTGGGTTGTAGGACTAGCGCTCCATGGTTTTATTTTATTTTATTAGAAGGTTTTATTACCATAAACACAGAATATCGCAGCGGCTCTGAGCAGAGAGCAGCAGGGGGCGGAGCAGATCCCAAGTTCAGAGAGCACGGACTGTGCCATATATGGCTCTGAGGGGAGGGAGCAGAATGCTTTTCTGCGCTGAAAATATTTCTAAGTCCCAGAGTGTTCAAATATCGCAGACCCCAGCTTTAAGGGTAAGTGTGCTTATTTGTGGCGTGGGCCGTCAAGTTCAAGTCAACTTCACTGTCGTTTCATCCATGTTTTCATCCTGATGGCTTGGTGGTATCCAGGAAGTGAAAATGGGCAGAGGACAGGAACGGCTTTAGTAGAATTTGCAGAAAAGTTGCAGTGATTGGTCGAAAGGGTGAGACTGAGCAGAATTTGCAGGGATTTATTAAATTTACATTATTAATTGTAACATGTCAACCCTGTGGAGGGATTGTACCAGAAGTCCTTCAGACTGTTTACACCATGATCCTGTTTCGCTTCCGATTCGTCCAATTTTCTCACGACTTGAGACAACTTCTCATACGCTCCCTTAAGATGACGGGCTTATCAAACCTCTCAGTCATCTAAAAACTGAATGTGACAAAAATATTTCTGAGGAAGTCGGATGAAAT
The DNA here is from genome assembly GCA_038048925.1 of Garcialebias charrua. Taxonomy (NCBI): domain Eukaryota; kingdom Metazoa; phylum Chordata; class Actinopteri; order Cyprinodontiformes; family Rivulidae; genus Garcialebias; species Garcialebias charrua. The sequence goes on from JBBPBX010009877.1 coordinate 57,523, forward strand.
GTAGAAATTTTAAAGAAAATAAATTAATAAATAAAACAAGGAATTTATGAGTCTAAATAGAATATGTTTTACTGTAACTCTAAACCATAATTGACATATTTATTTCCTCTCCGTCAGCAACGATCATTGTAGAAACATTAGAGAGAAGCAGTTGTCTAAATAAAAAATATATTTATCTGATTTCTGCCTTTTAAACTATTTTATGGCTGTTATTTAAAAGTAATTGCAGTTAAATGTACTTGAAACTTAAAAGGGGACAAACTTGTTTTCTTTTCACAGGAAGTGTTCAAACCACCGTGTATTCAGAGGACCTCTCACCTCTCTGGTGGTTGAAGATGGAAGAACGAACCCCTCGATGGACAAACCGTGGCACTGCAACAAAACGACAAGGTGAAAAGGCTGCAGGTGTTTCTGACATTGTTTCTTATCAATAAATCAGGTGCGATGACGCAGGGAAAGAACTAAAATATGCAGGATGGTGTTCCTCAAGGACCAGTGTTGGGAACCACTGCAATAAACAAACGAACTCTGGGAGTTTGAAAATTGAAACTCTAGAAGAAAAGAAAAAGTTCTTTATTCTGAAGATGGTCTAGACCAGGGGTGTCAAACCCACTTACAAAAGGGGCCAAAATTAAAATATGTTTCAAACCAAGGACCACTTTCAGAATCTACATTAACTCAAATCAGACCCAACATCTTTTCTTGGTCAAAGGTTCCTCAACAAGTTTGATTGGTCTCATTTGATGTTCTCTGATGTGCTTTCGACATCATAATCAAAGATTACTGAAAAAAAACTCAAGAGACACAAGTATTTTACATTTCACATATCATCTTGGGGGTCAGATGTCAATGAAGGCCACATTTGGCCCCCGGGCCTTGAGTTTGACACGCATGGTCTACTCTAGACTGTTTTTACTTCCAAAGTTTGGACACGACGATCAACATAAACTACGAAAACGCTCATCTTTCTCGGACCTTTTGCAGGATCTTCCACACTTTCTGGTAGAAGCCGACCGGCACTCGGTTCAGCGCTCCGTCCAGTCGCCTCCTGCGCAGCCACTGGCCGTGTCTGGTGTCTCTGGAAACTGGAATGCTGTCAGGGATGTCGATGGAATCTACAGCTGAGAGTCTGTACCTCTGAACAGCGATGAAGACAAAAAACAATAAAACAAGTCACTGTAGCTTTGTTTGTTGTGGAGGAATGGCACCCCCTGCCTGCTTTAAGTCAGCGTGACCCTGTTAACTAAAGAGCTTCACTGCTTCGAGGCCCACTGTCCTCTCGTGAATTATTCCATTCCACCAGTTACGGTAACTGTGCTTTGAGGAGGGGAAAAAAAAACGGATTCCAGGGATCCTTAGAAAAACAAAACAAAACATGAAGATACACCGAACAAGGAAATCTGTCATCAAGTTTAAAAAAAGTCAAGAGTTGCTCATATGGAATTACTTTGTCCAGTGTGTTTATGTCAGAATCAGGCTGTAATGGACTGGAGGTGTGAAAAAAAACCGGACATCCAACAGGAACTTGGAAGCTGAAGCTGGAACAGGACCAGCATCCCCACAGGCTGTTTCCAGTACAAGTTTTAT
>JBBPBX010009878.1:0-23321 GCA_038048925.1 Garcialebias charrua
CGCAAAGGTCAACACAACCGGAGTGCAATGGCTGAGCCTCACCCTGGGTGAACCACCTTCATGATCATGGTATCTCCCCTGCCAGGTAAGTATGAGTTGTTCAGCTCGCTCACAGGGAACTCTTTCACTCTCCTGCCCTTCTGACTCACGGGAACCATCAAACAGACGGGAAAACGCTGGCGCTCAAACTCTTCACGTTCTCCTTTCAAAACAAGCCGTGTACACAAAGGTTCACACAAGCCCCTTTCATAAGACAGCTCGGTCCGGACCTCGTGTTCAAGCCTCCAACGAGCATTCAGAAAAAACACCAAGGTGGATTGCCGAGTTAATTTTACTCGCCTCTGATACGCCGCTGAGCCGCCACTAGAGGTAGTGTCAGGGGCGCATCCGAGCCGGGCAGACCCACTTGTGAATGCAACACGCGGATCCGCGCTCAGAATATGATAGACATCAGTGTGCGACCGCAGGATTAATCAACAGGCAGATTTATTAACAAGGGAATATTAAAAATGACACGACACGACTACTTGTAAAAGTTAGTTTCGCTTTTGTTTCCCCTCTCTCTCTCTGTGCAGCGGAGGTGGTGCTGTTTGTGCGCGCGCGCTGATCAGTGCAGCCAGCTGTACATTTATTACTGAGGAAATATTAAAAATGACACGACACAACTACTTGTACACGTCTGACGTCTGTCCCACAATAAATACGTCGCGATCCAGTTCAGCTCTGCTCCACGCCTCTTTTGGACCCGCGCTGCGGGTTCATTTCTGAACACGTTTATTTGAGCGGGACCTACCCGCATTCAACTGTGGTCTTATGAATGACCGGGGGGGGTTAAAGCCGGACTGGTCTGTGTGGGAATAGCGCGTGTTTGACTTATGAAAGGGGCTACAGATTGTCTGATTTTATTATGTTAGTATGATTCAAATTCTAATTTCCCACAATGCAATGCGGCACCTGTGCACAAAAGGCTAAGCCAAAGAGCTCACAAACTTCCTTCAATTCATTCTCCTAAAGCGGACCATGACCCAACAGAGCTCTGATTAGATTATCCAGACTGAACAGCAGCTGTGAACACACAACAACACCAGAAAGCTGCAAAATGTACAGCCGACTGTTGCTGCTAGCAGTGACGTCACTTCCTGTCTCCCTCAGACTGCAGTAGTGCTGCTGCTGCCCCCTGCTGTTCAGAAGAAAAAAATACAGGGATCTGAAATTAAACACGGCTGATGCGCCACACATCCGAAGTGAACTCCTCAGCAGAGACTTCACATGGACCAAACACTAACAGAAGGTCAGATTAGCTCAGATGTTGTTCAAGTCCAGATGTGTCTTTCGGACAACACTTGGGATTTGAGAGGATTCAGAAACACTTATCCACACCTCGACAGCCTTGAAACAAAATGGTCATGTTGTCCCTCCATTTCTGTACCGTGTGCACGAGTTTTCTCCACAACAGGATGAAATCACCAACATGCTGCAAAAACTTCTGTTCCTCAGTACAAATGTGTAACTCTGTTCTGTCCCCTCAACAACTACACCAACACTTTAATGTCTATTTCATTTTGACACTTTCTACACATTTAATAAATAGACTCAAGTGTACAGTACTGGGTTACTGGGTAACAAGTAGAGGGGGGGTGCACCAGTCCTGGAGATACTGCAGTACCAGGTTGATGCGTGGAGTGGACGAAGCAAGCCCCTATTCCATCTCCCTGTTCCAAAAATCAATTTAATATATGGTCCCCAGGTAGGGGACGTATCAGATATTAAACTGATAAGAACAGATTTTTTTTTTTTGTTAGAAAAAGTTTATTAGTACAAAAACATCAAATCAAACAATGTCATACATATGCACACTTCAAGATGTCATGAGCCAAAACACAATAAATCATCCATTGTCATCCATCTGAACACTTGATCCACCATTCTTGGCACCGTCACCAGATTGTGCAGAAGCGAGAGCCCAGATCAACATCAGCAGCTTTGGTTTCTGCCCCTCCAACATCTCCTGACCTCCGGTCCCAGCTCAATGTGGATCCTCACCCTGATGCTCCTTCCCACCTGCCTCTCCCGGAGAGCCAGGCCGCTGCTGCTTTGACCTTTCCACGTGTGGCACCGACTCCTCCCTCCGAATGGGCACAAATGCGATTCTTCTTCGTGGCCGTGTCCTAGGCTTGCCGCCTGCAGCTTCAACTTCACGGACAGTTGCTGCAGCCATCCGGATCACAGCCACCGGGGGGATCTGCATGTGCTTCCTCACCAGCAAGTTTCTGGAGGTCCACATGGCGTCTTTGATGGCGGCCAGGGCGAGCCATTGCTTTGTAAACTCTGTCCGTCTCAGCTTCCTTTGGCCCACCCCATACAGCATCAGCTGTGCTGTCAGGACCTCCCTCGCTGGCAAGTACGGGAATTGTGAGGAGTCGGCTATTGCCCACTGGTCTACGGCAGCACTGCACTCCCAGAGCAAATGTCTCACCGACTCCGGTGCGCCACAGCCAGGTCGGGGACAGCTTGAGGTTGCCGCCATTCCCCGGGAGTGCATGACGGCTCTGACCGGGAGGATCCCGTGAGCCACCATCCAAGACAGGTCCTTGAGTCTGTTGGGCAAGGCCGGGTGATTTACATTTTCCCACACTCTGGTGGGATCACTGCCCGTGAAACCCGGTATGCTGCTCACTGGTTCTCGCTCCTGCACAAGAGAGATTAGCACACGATGGTTAGTCAGAACCTTTACATCTTCCTTTTCCAAGTGAAAGTGTTTCAAAAACTTCTGAATACAGACATATGGTTCTGACAGGTGAAAAGATACAGGTACTCTAAGGTCTGTGGGTATCAAGTTTAAGTTCCTCAGGTAAGAACCCATCCAGAATCTAGTCATGGCGGTTGTTTTGACGTGTCCAGATGGGTCAGTTGCATATTTCAGATGCAGGCTCGTGTAGTGGCTCCCCAGGAACAGGTAGAGGTCAGGAACCGCTTTCCCTCCTTTCCGTTTCGGTTTCTTCATGACCTCTCGTCTCAGCTTCTCCCACTTCGACCCCCACAGGAAGTAAAAGATTGCTCTCTCCAAATCTAAAAACACTCTCTTAGGAGGGATAAAAACAGAAGTTGTGAATACAAGCAAAGGTAAAATCACTGCTTTGATGATTAAAACTTTTCCTTCCATTGTCAGTCCTCTAAGTGTCCAGTAACCTAGTCTCTGTCGCACTTTCCCTACAATGTCTGGCCAATTGGTTTCACCTTTACCTTCTTTGTCAAACTTCACTCCTAAAATTTTCTGGTCCGTCTGAGTCACTGTCAATGAGAGTCCAGTCAGTTCTGTCTCGGTCCATGGTCCATAAAATTGAGCTTTGCTCTTTTCCCTGTTTAATTTTGCACCCGACGCTTTCCCATACCAGTCAGTCAGGTCCAGTGTTCTATTTACAGATGAAAGGTCAGTGCATAAAATGTTGACATCATCCATGTACAAAACACATTTTGCTACCTGTCCCCCACTACCTGGTATCCCAATTCCTCTGACTCTGTCATCTCTTCTCAGGACCTGTGCCAGTGGCTCTATACAGAGCACATATAGAAGAGGGGATAAAGGACAACCCTGACGGACACCACAGTTCACTGCTACTGCTTTTGTCAAATGCCCGTTAACCACAAATTGACTACTGACATCCCTGTACAGCAGACCCACCCAAGATAACAACCTTTTATGAAGACCCACCTTTTGCAGTACCTGGAACATGTACTGGTGCGAGACCCGATCGAAGGCTCTTTCAAAGTCTAAATTTAGTGCTACTAATCTAATGTTTCTGTCTCTCGCATAACAGATGGTGTCTCTGATCAGTACGAGGCCGTCTGTGATCCTCCTTCCAGGCACAGCACAGAGTTGATCCGGATGAATCACATCTTCTAAAACAGTGGACATACGTGTACTTAAAAGTTTACTAAAAAGTTTACAATCCACATTTAAAAGCGTAATAGGTCTCCAGTTCTTCAAGTCGGTTTTGTCTTTCCCCTTATAGATGAGAGTCACTATCCCCATTCTAAAACTGTCAGGAAGTCTGTCAAGATTTTCCAAGTCATTAAAGACCACAAGTAAGTCATGGTGCTAAAATGTCCCAGAATGTCAAATAAAATTCAACAGGAAGTCCGTCTGCACCTGGGGACTTACCTTTCTTAAAACTATGTATACCATTTTGCATTTCTGAAATCGTGAAATCGTGAGATGAAAGTTCAGCATTCAGTATAGTAGTGTCCATAAAATTTAGGATTTCATTTGTTGCGTTTGTGTCGATTTGTTTCTCACCATACAGTTGTCCATAGAACTCTTCCACCGTGGATTTAACTTCTTCAGTGTTACTGGTGAAGAAACCATCCGCTTTCTTAAGCTTTGAAACACCCTCCCCTTTGCTTACAATTTTCTTAAAGAAGTACCTTGTGCATTTTTCACCTTCTTCCAGTGCTATTTCTCTACTTCTTAAAATAACTCCTTTACTTTTTATTTCTGCAATCACTGACATCTCTGCTTTAACTTGTCTAATCTCTTCATTAAAATCGAGGCCCTCCCGATTTAGATTAAAATACCTCTGTAGGCGTTTCTGCAATCCAAGCATGCATCTATTTTGTTTGTATCGTTTCCTTTTCCCTTCAGTTCTAAAAAACATACGGGTCTTACCCTTCACCATCTCCCACCAGTGTGCACGTGTCTCATAAAAGTCTTGTAGCGTCTGCCAGTCCTTGTACTGCTCCCTGTACTTTCCAACAATGTTTGCATCTTCTAAAAGGGAGCAGTTCAGCTTCCACAGACCTTTACCCACCGTTACACCCGAACAAAGTGCAAGTGAACAAGAAAGCATCAGATGATCTGAAAAAAACACAGGGGTTAATCTAGCATCCTCTGGTGGACAGTCTTTAGTAAGCAGAAAATCTATGCGAGAAGCTGTGCCATCACTCCTGAACCAAGTGAAGCCCTTCTCTCTGGGATGCATCGTTCTAAAACAATCAGTCAATTTAAAATCTCTACATATGTTCTGGAGTAAAACTGATGACTTGTCTAATTTAAAATCCCCTTCTGCACCTTTCCTGTCCATCCTGCTTAAAATACAATTAAAATCCCCCCCAACAATCAATGGTACCCTACACAGCATGCTGGATTGCAGTTCTTCTAAAAGGTCATACCTGTCATTCTTGTCATTAAAGCCATAAACATTTAAAAGGTTAAAATCCTGTCCCATAAAAGACAAATGCGCTAAAAGTGCTCGACCCTCTCTCACCACAGTGCTTCCCTTCACCAACACCTGTGAGTTGTTTATTAAAATGGCCACTCCATCATTCCTGTTACAGTTGGATCCGCTCCATATTGACTGGTGTGGCCACAGTTGTTCCCATTGCTTGTAGTTGGTTAAATACGGTATGGCACATTCTTGAATTAATAACACATCTGACTTAATGGAACTTAAAAAGGATAAAACACTTTGGGCTCTAACCCTCGACTTCACACTTCTCACATTAATCGTTGAGAGAGTGAGAGTCATAAATAGGAGTGTGAAAAAAGAAGACATGTACCCTTTATTTTACCAATACTTATCGCCTATATAAATTCCACAGAAACTGGAGCGTGTAAGCCACCCACTATGTCTTTCCATGCAAAGGGAGCTCTTGAGCTCCCTCCTGCTCTTGGTCTGGAGGTTTGGGATTCTGAACCAAATCCGCCCCCTGTCTACCTTCCTCACACATTGAATGCGAAGGCACCGTCAAAAAGGAGACCTGATTGGGAGAGTCTGAGGGGAAGGTCCTGGGCTCCTCCTCCGATGAACTATCTGACAACGTCTCAATTCTTCCTCTCTTTCCTAACTCTTCCTCCGAGTCCACGGACAGCTCTGATGCCGGCCTTTTGGACTGTTGTTTGTCAGAGAGTAGACTATCGCTACTCTCTTGGCTGTCACACAACATTATCTCCTCCAGAGCAGTATCAGCAATTAACTCTACTGAACTCTCTACATCATCTGCCTGGGTTTCCATGACATCATAAGTCATTGATGTGGTGGGAGCTTCCACAGGCTCCTCCCTTTCTACGGCCTTACTGGTTCCCGGTTGCTCTCCCCCAATCAACAGTTTCGGCCCCAAAATGGCCTTTACAAGCTCCTCCTCTTCAATCAATGGCACCACATTCTCCTCGTTAAGCGGTCGTGCTGCTTTCAATTTATTAGCAAAGGACTTTGGGCAATCTCTGAAGAGATGATCATAATTTCCACAGAGATTGCACTTCCTCCCATTGGGACATTCCTCAAAGGTGTGCCCAATCTCCCTACACTTTCCACACATAACCTTGTCACATGCTTCAACCAGGTGTCCCATCTCCCCACACCTGCGACACAACTTTGGCTGTCCCTGGTAATGAATGTAGCCTCTGTTACCACCCAAAACTATGACAGACGGCAGGTGCTTCAGACCCTGGAAGCCTAGTGGATCCCGCCATTGTTGAATGGGGACCCTCCAAGCACAATTCCAGACGCCATCCACATCCTTGACCCTGACAGCTTGGCCCCTAACGGTGCAGTACCTCCCCAGCCATACTATAATGTCTTCTGCACTGACGGTTTCATTAAACATTCTGACAATCACCGTTTTAACCGTGTTGCCAGTAAGCCTCTCTATATCAAACACAGAAAACTGATCCTTTACCTCTTCGAATCGGATCCAGAAATCCGAGAGGAGAGCCGCCGTCTGAAAACTCACATCAAATCCCTTGTAAAATGGTAAGGCAATGATACAATTGATATCCTCGGGAGAAAAACCCAAAGACTTCTGGATGAGTCTCCTGGAGAAATCCAATCTGGACATCACCGGGGCATCCGCCTGCTTGTATTTGAAAGAAAAACGCACACCGTGGTGCCTCCGCATGCCTGCCGACATGGTGGAGGCACCACAGCAAGATCAAACCAAGACCAGGTAATTCACAAACTACACAGTTCAAAACTTCAACTCCACAATGAATATGATTTAACTTACCAACGATGGAATATCACTACCGTTATTGCAGCAATTCGCTCCACCCAAGCAAGTCGATCGCAGTTTAGCCAAAAGGCCGAGAAGCGATAGCACAATACTCACACAGGACAGCGCCTCATTCTACACACACACATTCTCACTCACGGTTCAAAAACTAAACGTTACATTTTGTGCCTCAACAACTCGTTTCTTTCAGCTATAACTATGTAAAACCACATAGAGTGTTGTTTAACTGTTCTAATGCTTATTTATACAGGTTAGTCTCATTGAGTCACGCGGACTCGTTTACAAGAGAGACCTATTTTAGGCAGACAGCAATAAAATATAATCAACAAAGTCCACGCTCAGTAATCCAGGTATACAATCCAACAATTTTGAGTCAGGTCATCTGGACAGTTTCTATTTTTTTAGTGCTGAAATGTTTCACCTTCCATCCAGAAGGCTTCATCATTGAGCATGGACTTTGTTGGTTTTGAACCAGTTTGACCTGAATGTCGATGAGAGAGAGGGCCAGCACCGGAGGAGGGGGGCGTGCCAAATGCCCCTTTTCCACTTGCCGGTTCAGGTCGGTTATTGCGCAATATTTGCGTGCCAGAAGCGGGCTGGACGCATTTTCCACCTCACATATGAGCCGCGCCGCACCGTGATTCTGGACTGATTTCAGAGCAGGGTTCAGGTGAGCTGAAGCGCGCCGTCCTTCACGTCATAACACAGGGGCGTAGCCAGAATTCTATGAGGGGCGGTTCGTTTAAAGGAGAAGTTGACCAAGATAAAGCAATATGCCTCAATGGCGTAGTGGAAACAGCGTTGGATTGCCGTTCCAAACCTAACGGGTTCAATTCCCACATGGTACAATGTTTTTATTTTATTTTATTCATTCCAGATTAAAAAAACACAAGAAAACTATTTACAGAACAACAAGAAATAAAACAATACATGACATGAAAGGAAGCAGAAGAAGAAAATAATCTTATTATATCTGCCCCTTCTCGAACAAATGTTTTTTTTTTCAAACACTCGATTCAGACAACTTATCTTACGTTTGTCTTTTATTGGGGTAAGGTGCATTGTGGGTCTTTTCAGAACAACAACAACAGATCCTCCATCTGAGCTTGTCCTCGCCCGCACCAAACCGAAGCGTAGCTGATCGTATTGTTGGAGCTCGAACATAATAGATATCATGGCAAAAGAATATGGTTAAGGGTACACTACCTCCACCACGTGTGAGAGCGTAGGATCCTACACCCCGCCCACCGAAGGGCTACAGGAGTGAATGGAGACAGAGCTACATGTGAGCCGATCCGAACTGAACCAGACCGGACCAGACTGATCCGCTCTGCGCCGAGCGAGTGGAAAAGGGGCAAAAGAGACCATCTTAGCACCAACAGAACTGGTTTGTTCCACTTTGGAATACCGGTAAGCTGTTGGGGGAAGAATCATGGGTGACTGCAGCCTGGCACATGTCATGACAAAGTTTACTGAACTTAAACTGACCTTGAACTTGAACTACTGTATCCCTTCTTCATAGTTTTCACTTATCGCAGGTGGATGTGGTCCCTAATAGCCATAATAGACGAGCGACTACTGTACTGCGTTACAAAGTCATACAGAAAATCCTGAAGGGAACAATCCAAATAAGCCTCCACTGGATGGACAAGAACAATTTTCTTCAACATTTGATCAGGGGAGAGCGCGAACGCAGTACCCCACTACCACAAATTATGCAGTCGAGATTCCCACATTTGGGGAATTCGCAAAGGTCAACACAACCGGAATGCAATGGCTGAGCCTCACCCTGGGTGAACCACCTTCATGATCATGGTATCTCCCTTGCCAGGTAAGTATGAGTTGTTCAGCTCGCTCACAGGGAACTCTTTCACTCTCCTGCCCTTCTGACTCACGGGAACCATCAAACAGACGGGAAAACGCTGGCGCTCAAACTCTTCACGTTCTCCTTTCAAAACAAGCCGTGTACACAAAGGTTCACACAAGCCCCTTTCATAAGACAGCTCGGTCCGGACCTCGTGTTCAAGCCTCCAACGAGCATTCAGAAAAAACACCAAGGTGGATTGCCGAGTTAATTTTACTCGCCTCTGATACGCCGCTGAGCCGCCACTAGAGGTAGTGTCAGGGGCGCATCCGAGCCGGGCAGACCCACTTGTGAATGCAACACGCGGATCCGCGCTCAGAATATGATAGACATCAGTGTGCGACCGCAGGATTAATCAACAGGCAGATTTATTAACAAGGGAATATTAAAAATGACACGACACGACTACTTGTAAAAGTTAGTTTCGCTTTTGTTTCCCCTCTCTCTCTCTGTGCAGCGGAGGTGGTGCTGTTTGTGCGCGCGCGCTGATCAGTGCAGCCAGCTGTACATTTATTACTGAGGAAATATTAAAAATGACACGACACAACTACTTGTACACGTCTGACGTCTGTCCCACAATAAATACGTCGCGATCCAGTTCAGCTCTGCTCCACGCCTCTTTTGGACCCGCGCTGCGGGTTCATTTCTGAACACGTTTATTTGAGCGGGACCTACCCGCATTCAACTGTGGTCTTATGAATGACCGGGGGGGGGTTAAAGCCGGACTGGTCTGTGTGGGAATAGCGCGTGTTTGACTTATGAAAGGGGCTACAGATTGTCTGATTTTATTATGTTAGTATGATTCAAATTCTAATTTCCCACAATGCAATGCGGCACCTGTGCACAAAAGGCTAAGCCAAAGAGCTCACAAACTTCCTTCAATTCATTCTCCTAAAGCGGACCATGACCCAACAGAGCTCTGATTAGATTATCCAGACTGAACAGCAGCTGTGAACACACAACAACACCAGAAAGCTGCAAAATGTACAGCCGACATATTGAGAAAGTACTAAAAACTCAACTCGCAAGAGATGTTGCTGCTAGCAGTGACGTCACTTCCTGTCTCCCTCAGACTGCAGTAGTGCTGCTGCTGCCCCCTGCTGTTCAGAAGAAAAAAATACAGGGATCTGAAATTAAACACGGCTGATGCGCCACACATCCGAAGTGAACTCCTCAGCAGAGACTTCACATGGACCAAACACTAACAGAAGGTCAGATTAGCTCAGATGTTGTTCAAGTCCAGATGTGTCTTTCGGACAACACTTGGGATTTGAGAGGATTCAGAAACACTTATCCACACCTCGACAGCCTTGAAACAAAATGGTCATGTTGTCCCTCCATTTCTGTACCGTGTGCACGAGTTTTCTCCACAACAGGATGAAATCACCAACATGCTGCAAAAACTTCTGTTCCTCAGTACAAATGTGTAACTCTGTTCTGTCCCCTCAACAACTACACCAACACTTTAATGTCTATTTCATTTTGACACTTTCTACACATTTAATAAATAGACTCAAGTGTACAGTACTGGGTTACTTTAGTGAGTGATTCAGATTAACCCTAATCCACCAAAGGAACCAGATTCACCAGCTCTGTTTACACAGTCACGTGATGTGCTTTTTGTTTAAATAAATCAGAAAACTCGCATTGATCTGACTCAGGTAGTTTATAGGTCAGTTGAGGTCCCAATGACATGTATAGTTTTTATTTAACAAGTAGAGGGGGGGTGCACCAGTCCTGGAGATACTGCAGTACCAGGTTGATGCGTGGAGTGGATTATGATACATAATGTCATTTATTCGGTTTAAAAGAGAGGTTTTCTAAATCGACGTGAGCTATACAGTATCAGCACCACTATGTGAAACATATGTTGTAATATGTAAGTTGTCTTGTTTGCTCACATCAGTGTGATATCCATTACAGAAAAAGCATACCGGTAATCAAAATTACATTCATCAAATCAATACATAAACAGTAATGATATAGTAATTCATGCTCAAATAAAGAGTGCAGTGAATGAAAAATCATGTCTGCCCCATATTTGCAAAAACAACTTCAAAGTAAAGGTGGAACAATGTAAAATAAAAAAGGTTCACATCAGCTATCACTCTTCTATCCACTTGTTCTTTTTACAATTCATGCAGCTACTCATAACCAAAGGTGGTGACAGATTAACCAAGGCACAGCACACAAAGCCAATCATATCGATTAATGCAACTTTTTCTGGATATCTACATGTTTGAAAATCGATAGGTAGAAGAGGGCCATTCGTTCAGCATGGATTCTAACATGTGCTATTTGCCATGTTTTTTTTAGTTCTTTTTTGTCGTCGGTTGAAGCGTTCAGCTGCCAGATGTCATCCCACCATCAGCACCAACTGCACTCTGCAGCACACATCTTCAGTGAAGGCACCCAGTCTGGATCATCCTTGCAGTACAATGGAGCACGTTTGCCTAAGAAAAGAAAAAACAATAAAATAAAAATTACTTAAATGAAGTTGTAAATAATTGGTGTGTTAATATGCATATGAATTTCAAAACAGGATTTACAACATAGCACCGGATTGTCAGTTGTCAAACAACACAAGAACAGTTAATTTAGGTTATTGTATGTGCTTCTTACATATTTAGTGTTTGTACGTATTTTTTGCTTTTCAACTTGAGAGCTAGGTGTGTAGTTTCTCATGACAGTGCTCTTGTCATGAGTGTCATGTCACTGTCATGACAGTGCTCTTATGAATTTTGAATAATCAGCATAAACAACTCAACAACTGAAAGCTTAACAAGTAAAAATCAAATACAGTAACTCAACAAAAAAATTAACGTTCCATGTACATGTTTATGCAGCACAATTAAAGGATTGTAATAATAATAATAATAATTTTATTTAAAAGCGCCTTTCAGGACACCCAAGGACACTTAACAAACCAATTCAGTTCAAACATTATCAGTGACAAATTGAAATATAAAATACATAAGGATTATATAATATAAAATACATTTAGTAAAGTTAATGATAAGCTAGTCTAAAGAGATGTGTTTTCAGGGCTGTCTTGAACAGAGAAAGGGAGGTGGTGTTTTGAAGCTCTGTCCTCGTGCTCAATAAACTTATGATTCGTGTAATGCCCTAATTCACTATAATCTACTGTAAGAAATATATTACCTGACACAAAGTGTGCAGAGCAAATTCGGATGTTGCTCAGTGTTTTTCAATCCAAGTTCTGGTTTAGGCTGGCAGCCACAGACGTCGACGTTCCTCTGATAACTGCTGAGTTACTTCACCTTGATTTGTGATCACGAGTGGTAATCTGTAAAACAGAAGCTTTTTCTCTCAATCTGACCGATTGTGGCAGCCATGGACACGACAATAATTCACCATTTTTTGATTTTGTGTGACAAGACGCGACGCACAACTACAATAGCTTTGCGGCTAACACAGCTATGTCGCCAAGATGGATACTTCCGGTATATTTCCAGGGTTGATGACGAGCCGTGAAAGGGGTCTATAAAAACTCGGCAGAAATACTTTAGCGTCTCTTGGAGGAGAGGAAGGTGAACAGCAGTTCATCATGTTCCAACCCCAACGACAAATTAATCCCCCAGTAAACAAATACACGTTTTCATGTCTGAGACAAGTAAACAGGTTGTTGTGGAAATGTTTAACCCAAGTCAGCCTCCACACTCGAACACTTCCTCAAAAGCTAAAACTTTTCAGTCACTTATTCCCAACTTGACTTTTTAACAGCGTTGCAGCGGAAAGCGTCAATTAATTTACATTAAGGGCAAATAGCACCATTAGACTGAACCAACCGAGGCCTGCACCCACCATGAACAACCAATTTAATTAATAGCACACCTCTCAACAAGTCCACGTTCATATTACAATTTTACTTTTTCATAACAACAGCTAACAGTAACTTTTAAACTGTAAAAAAAAAAAAAAAACTTAAACTGTAATGGCGTCTTTTGGAAATGGCAGACTGTAGAAAAAAGAACTAGCAAAAAAAATACATGCTGCGTCAAATACTCAAAACAGGCAAGAAATGTTAATTTAATTTACAATTGTTGTTGCGGACAACGCTGAGAAGACATTATGTACAGTACACCTCGCTGCAGCCTGCAGAACGGGGCGGAGCCGGACCACTGTCAGTCCCGGAAGTGGTGCTATTGCACTCCGGAAATGAAGGGGGCGCTAGTGGCGCTATTAAAAATACAACAAAAAATAATGGAAATTAATATTTTAAAGTGCGACTAAACCCAAAATTAACTTTTTTTAGCTGATAAACTTCGTAGAATGTGTTTAAAATATTATCTAGCACTATGGCTGTGTTTATTTTCACATAATTGTGCATATCTGTGTAAATTGGCAATATTTGGCAATATTTGGTCTAAAACTGTGTTTACGGTAGTCCTTTGGGTTGAACAGATGTTATTGCACCTTAATTTTCATATTGGTCAGGACTGTTCACTCTGATGTGTCTTGTACACTCTGATGTCACAAAGGTGGTTCAAGCAGAGCCAATCCCCTGCAGAGATGAGAAGTGCATACCTTATATGGAAGTGCTGCATTTCACTCCTGACAAGCGGTTTTATTTTTCTTTTCATTTTCATTTTTTTAGGCCTTTGGTTTTGGATGGAATGGGTGGAATAGATAAATACATCTACATGTTTATTCTTTGTTGTTGCTTGGTGTATGTTGTTGGCTAGAGGTTTAATTTGTTTTAGGTTGTTGCAGGTGGAGGCGTGAACAAAAGCACAACTCTACCTCCACCCCTCCTTGTCTCTCGACACGCCCATTTTCAGGGAGATTTTGGAAGGAGGAGTTACCATCTCAACCTGGGTTTAGTCTGTACATGCTAGTGGCGCTATTAAAACGTGCTATTTCCTGTACCAGCCGTGTTAGTAATAAACAACTTTATAAAACTGTTCAAACAAAAAGCTAATAAGAATAAAAATAAAGATAAAAAAAATAAAAAACCTAAGGGGGCATATTGTATTTATAACATAAAGAACCAGTGCATACGTTACACATCAAATGTTTTCAAAAAGGATGACAACTTAAAAGCATTTTTTGACTTCACCAAACACAGACTTATAAAACAACTTTAACTAATTCTTCCAGTGTGTGAAATTAGGGACGGTTTTAATGAATGAATCAATCAATCAATCAATCAAACAAACTTTATTTCAGACACAAAAAAGGTCCATAAAAATACACATAGAAAATCCATAAAAAACAAATAAAATAAAGAAATAAAAGACAAATAATTCACTGAGTCACAAATAAATGATGGCGCCAATGATTCCACAATCTTGAACAAAATCTCACTGCACTAAAAGCAGGATTTACTAGATTTGCAATTATATTATTGCATGACACAGACAATCTACACATGCATTTATACATAAGATTCCTGAGCACAGCAGCACATGTGGGAACAGCATTATGTACAAACATATGGCTAGCACTGCTCCATCTAGGCACTTTGAGGAGCAGCCTCATGCCATCATTGTATGCCACATAAAGTTTCTGCAGGCTACTTTTTTGTATCTTCGCCACAGATGAGCAGAGTATAGCGAGGTACAAAAAGCTTTAAAAAGAGCAATCTTCACAGAGGATGAACACATACCAAACTTTCTGATCAGAGTATTAGCTTGTGCATATATCATATGATACTGCCTACATTCATTCCTTCAACCTTTATTTAGTCAGGTAAATCTTATTGAGCCTCGAGGGCTCATTTACGAAAGCGACCTGCTACAAACTAAAGAATGATGAACATCAATGATACAAATACATTAAACAATGAACAAAAGAAAAAGAAAAACTAGCAAAAACTAGCAAAAACATTATAAGGTAGATGTACAAAAAAATCAAAGACAGGAACATATCTGCATTGGTTTTTGCCAGGATTCCAACAGATTCTGAAAACCATCCAGAGAGGTCAGGGCCGAGATCTTCAGATCTTTTTGTAAGATATTCCAGGAAGCAGGAGCAGAATAGGAGAAGGCCCTTTTTCCAAGTTCAGTCCTCACTGAGGGAACACTGCAGGTGATCATGTCCTGAGAGCGCACGCTGTAGCTGCACTCACGCAAAGACATGTAGGAGGAGATGTATGAGGGCACCAGACCAAGAAGTGATTTGAAGATGAAAATACAGATGTCACGATCATCAGAGAGGTCATCATATATGTAATGTCCGAAATATTTGATTTCATTGCATATGTTGAGGACAGCACCAGACAGAGAGAAGTCAGGGGTTATCAGATGTTTATCGGCCCTACTTCTAACAATCATAACTTTGCTTGCATAATGAAGCGACACTTGTGTATATAATGTTTGGCTAACAGCAGAACATTATTTATACCATAGTCAATGTTATTATCATTAATAAAGACACCAAATGTAATCTCTTGGATGACAAAATTAGTTAAATGTATCCCATGATCCCGGATAAACTGGTGAAGATTTTGCCAAAAGGATAGTACAAAATCACATGTGAAAAACAGATGATCCAAATCCTCAGTTACTTTCTCACAAAACACACATTTATCCACATCCATTTTAAACCTGGGTCTCAGAAAGTCGTTAGTTGGATAGATTTTATTTATAATTTTGAATTGTACTTCTTTAATTTTGGATGGGAGAGGGAAAGATAAATAATTGGATCTAATCTTCTTAATTTGTTCCTTATTGAAATCTCTGAGGATATACATGTATTGCCTTTTAAGTACATCAGTAGCACAGCACTGCGATAAACAGCTCCTCATTAAGTTATTATTACATTTGAAATCACATAATTCTACATCTGCAATATAAAGTGTCCTTAAAAAGGGTGAAACCTTGGAATGTATTAAATCCTATCTCACCTGGTGAGACTCACTATGGATTGAAGTTGAAAAGGAAAGGCTCTGATAATCCGATTATATTTTGCCTGGGTACAACAAATTTGAAATTTATCACAAAACTCAGAATGTTGTAACATATTTCCATTGGCATCCATAAAATGAGCAACCGCCCACACACCTCTACGAACCACTCCTCAATAAAAATAGATTTTCTATTGATCAATATATATCTATTATTCCAATTATTGGTGTGTTATGCGGCGTAAAGTTGTGTTTGAAAATGAGCTTCCAATATAAAAGAGCCTGTTGATGGAAATCTGATAGTTTTACTGGTAATTTTCTAATGTCAAAATCACATCTTAAAAGAAAATCAAGTCCACCTAAGTTTTTGAAGACCAGATTAGAAATAACAAACCAAATAGTGTTGATTTTGTAAACAGAATTTCAGCCACTTTATTTTTAACATCCCATTCATAGCATCAAAATCTATAGCGTTGCCTCCTCCATCCTCATATGACTTAATCAAATCCTGTTTTGCAATATAGTGACATTTATTTCTCCAAATAAATTGGAAATTTAAGGTATTAATATTATTAATTGTTTTGATTGGCAAAGGTAAAGAGTAGGCCGGATAAATTCTAGAGCAACTGTCCATTTTGGTTAATAATATTCTACCGAAAACCGATAGATCTCTTTGTAAGTAATAAACAACTTAAAAAGGGGGCGAAATATTCCATATCAACTCTACCAGTTGCAATTGATTCATAAACAGCGCTCAAATATCCAATTGTTTGAAAACCCAAAGGGATTAATTTTAAATGTTAAACAACCTGGAAACACCCAGAGAGAAAGTAGAACGTTTATTTGACAAGAAATGATCTTCAGCAGTCGGAGCCCGGCAGTAGACGTTGCAAGAATGGTCCACTGTGGATGAATAATTTTGTTTCTATATGAAAGCCTTTTTGAATAAAGTAACTGGATACATAAATTAAGCCTGTGTGTACATTTTAAGTCTTCAGTTCAGCCAATCAGCTCATCATGCACCTCCGTCACAGCATATAGGTGCCGGTCTCCACCGTTACTGAGCATACCTATAATTTTTGCATTTGATTGTATTAGTAACCGAACAACATGTTTCTGTGTGTGGTTGCTTTATTTAAAAAACAACTACAGGTATTGATTCTGATTGTTACATAAACAACATAAACAACCTCACCAACATAAACAACCTCACCGTATATAAGGTTTGTAAAGAAAACTTGTATTGATTCTGGTCATTGTTCAAAAAACAGATTAAAGATTGAATGTACACATATAAAATACTGAGTTATTAACTGTGCTTGCATTTCACATTTTTAAAACAAGGTTATTCAATTGTTAAACAATGCTGTTACAATATATGTACAACTACTTTATTGGTTCTACTTTCGCTTTAATATATTAGAGCCACAATGTAACTTTGTTTGGAAACAACACCATTTCTACAAAAAACTAAAAAAAGTAAATCAAAACTACAACAAAAGGAACACTCAAAAATGTACATAATGTTTAAATAACACATTGTGAAAATCAAAAGGACGACTGAACAATTCAAAAGGCTAATGTACTTCAGCAGAACTGATTTAAAAAGACATGTCACCAAAAAAGAACAACAATGTGTGACAATGTGCTTTTTTCCGCTTTCTCTCCTTTTGTAGTTCTTCTCTGGACCTTTGAAAAAGACAAATTGAATATTTTCTTTACAAAACTGACTTATGTGTAACATGATGTGGTACAGTGCAGTGAGTGCACCATCATTGTTCTTACCTCACAGGTAAGTTTTGCAGGAGAGTGAGAGTTCACCATCTTCGTATTGTCATCATGTCATTCTGTGGACATCACAGGTTCACATTTAATGAAATCTCCAACCGAAAGCATGCACTCTCATCTGTTTCCTTACCTCCGTGAAATCAAATGGTGCTTCCATCACAAAGTAGAGAGCATACTGTGGAGAAACGTGATTATGTCTTCTGAGCGGACAGGTGGCTGTGTTCCCTGCAAGTTAGTGGCTGCTGGCTGGACAGGAGTCAGTGCTGATGCCCAGCTGGACACCATGTTGACAGTCATAGTGTCACCAAATGATTCACAAACCTGTCCCTTCTGTCAACGGTTAACAAACAGTATGCAAAGTGAGATGTGTCTCTACAGGGTAGGCCACATCTGAAGATATGGAATTCTGCAGTAACAAAAAGAGATGAATAAAATTAAAAATAACATCTATATAAACTACAGATATGTTTAAACAAGAAATGGTTCATTCCCACTCAAAATAGAGCAAGGACACGTGTAATAGCTACAAACATACAACAAAAATGTAATACAGTACATGTAACACATCAGGAAATATACAAATGATTTGTTTTATTTAAAATAAGGCATGTCTGAAATGAATCACTTTATGTTCTTTAACATTATTCTTCCAGTTTTGCACGATTCAACAACTAATTTTATGAGTCACAATGGCTTCCAGGTAATAAATATACAGCAAACAATTAATTAAAATTGAATTGAATGTATGAATTACGAATTAGTTTACAACTGTTAATTATATGTTCAACCTCATCTAGAAAAGCGTTTTTTTATTTATTTACTATGTGAAAAAGTTTCTGAACTCCAAAAAGGTTAGACACATTTGGGAAGCAAAATCAGAGAAGTACAAGTGTAAACAACAGTGTTTATCAAGCTCTTTGTTGGGATAAAGACGTCTCACCTTGCATCTCTGTTTCCATCTTCGTGTAGTTTCCAGAGTTTGGACGGCCGGCGTTGTTCTTCTCCCCATCGTCAGTGTCGCCCGCGTTTATTTTGACCTCGTCCAGTTTCACTTCAGCCGATTTCTTCCCGTCCGTAGTGTCCGTCTTCACCAGGCAGAGCGTCTTCAGAAGGTCCACGATGTCAAAATCTTCTCCGGGGCGTTCGCCTCGTTTCCTCAACATCTCCAGCACCTGCAGCCAGAAAACACACAGGATCAGACAGAAAGATAAACAGAGCCCAACAAGATAATAAAAACTAAAAGAACAAACTGTAAAGTTTATTTAGAGCTCCTGAAACAATGTAGAGCTTAAAACAGGCCCAGATTCAGTTTGATCTAGTTTGTTGGAACCGTCTGCAGCTTCCTGCTGTCTGAATGTTGGGACAAATACGTGCTAGGTGCTACTATACAATCAAAGAACATTTCATAATAGAGGTTTCAACTAAACTCATCTTAGGAAAGAGACAGTGTTGTAGTCCTTTCTCCTTTCAGGCCATGATAAAAACCAGACCAAGAGAAAAGGAGAAGACTTCTGGTCCAGACACACCTTCATGTATTGTACGACTTGAGTTCGCTGAGGTTTTCCTCCAGGTAGAGCAGGTAGAGCGAGAGATTGTCCCATTGGCCGTCGGGTTTGGGCAGGACACTCACAGTGGGAAGGGACTGGTAGGTCTCCAGGAAGTGGGCGTATCCCTGGCAGAAGAGGGGGCGGAGACCAGCATAGATCACGACGGGGATAAGTGCGATGAAGGCGATCAAGTTGACCAGGCTGGAAAGAGTAAACAAAAAACAGAAGGACTATAAGATCGGATTCATTTTAATTATTGATTATTAGGCCCGAGCAGCGACGCGCTGTGAAGGCCTATTGTAATCGCTCGATTTCTTCTAAATTATTTTTTGTCACTTCGCACGGCTGTTTGGGGCCTTTAACATATTCAAAAACTCACCAAACTTGACCCAAAATTGTCCCCCAACTAAAATTTTTGGATTCTGGTGGAATCGCAAGTGGGCGTGGCCAAACTGCTCTACAGCGCCCCCTAACGTGAGTTGGGGGAAACCGTAGGTTGTACAGACCTGAAACTCGGTACATAGGTAGATCCCCCAGATTCAAGAAAAAAAAGTCTCTTGGAGGTACCCTCTAAAATGCACAGGGAGGTGGCCATTTTGGGTCAAAGGTCAAATTTTGGTCATTTTTCATTGTTACTCATGTCGAACTTTGACGAACTCCTTCTCAGGCATTCGACCTATCGGCTTCATTCTTGGTCAGAATGCAGTTAAGGCATGGGGCTGTAAAAGTTATCAATAAAATTGACTTTTATGTTCAGGGGGCGTGGCGGAGCGGGGAACTTGGCGTACTCGCCGAAACAAACGAAACGCTATAACTTTCTCATTAAATGGTCAATTAGCACCAAACTTGGCATGAGGGATCCTGGTTGGATGCCTGACGATCCTATGTTGTCATAGTCTGACCTCACCTAAGCCCCGCCCCCTCAGAACAGGAAGTGACTTTTTCTGCTTGAAAAGCTCCAATTCTGGCTCTCTTGATCTAATCAAGATGATCTTGTGTCAGATGACTGATAACAAGTTGCTCTCACTTGTTTTAAAGCACTAACAGTTTTCAACAGAGGGCGTGGCCGTGGCAGCGCGGCAAAATTACAGGTCACGCCGCCGCCATACGTTTTGCTCTAGATTCCACATGTTTCAGCCCAGCTGCACCAAGCTCACTGACATCGATCCTTGTTCACCCCCGGCAGGGATCTGGTGCAATACTTGGTGGGCGTGGCCTAATTCCTCAACAGCGCCCTCTAGAATATTTTTAAAGATTAAAGATCCAGGCGTCAAACTCAGTCAGCCCAATCTTGAGACATTGAAGTTCAAAAGTTGATAAAATAATTTTTCTATGTCAAAGCATGTGGGCGTGACCAAGCCTCAAATCTGGCCATTCTCCATGAAACATCAAGATGGAATAATTTCCCAATTTAAGCTCCCAGCTGCATCAAACTCACTACGATCGATACTTGTCCATCCCTCGACAGGACTGCAGTCCAATATGTAGTGGGCATGGCCTGATTCTTCCACAGCGCCCCCTAGAATATATTTTAAAAATCAGCCCCCAGCCTTGCTTTATCCCAGAATTATGAAACTTGGTACACGTGTACATTGTCAGGACCTACAAAAAAGTATCTTGGAGCCCTGGTCCAAAACCAACAGGAAGTCGGCCATTTTGGGTCAAAGGGTCATTTTTTGGAATTTCAGTTACAAAACACCCTCCGCATTGACCTTACTTTGCCATACAAGCATGGAATTTGGTACATTTGCCCAGCTCAACAAGGTGTACAGAAAGGCCTCTGGCACCAATGCTGTACAATAAACAGGAAGGTGGCCAATTTGGATTGAGGTCACAAATTTCATACCTTTCTGGCAGTTTAAAGCCACTCCATCTCTCATGCCCTCGACCTAGTCAAGATGATCCTGTGCTAGAAGATAATACATTGATCTGATGTGTTTTAAAACACTAGGAGTTTTTGTTGGAGGAGGGCGTGGCAGCGTGGCAAATACAAGACCAGCAGGCGATGCTGGAGCTCTGGAGTTTGCATGTGATTTTGAATATTTGGCAAATGCGCACCGTGATAGCGACTGGGCAGACTAGCTAGAGTTCACATGCTCACCACAATAAGGCCAGAGCGGCGCTTTGCTGCGAGGGCCTCAACACCGCTTGCGGCTTTAATTATTATTATATTGACTATGTAAAGCCGTACCTGAGCAAAAAGAAGACTCCCACAGCAATGAGCTTACACTGCATCCTTTCAGGGACACTGGTGTCGTTGGCAAGGAGTCCGACTCGCAGCGGGCAGCCGAAGTCGTCGGTGACGGAGGCCAGGCTGAGGTAGTAACCCAGGTAGAGGCAGGCGCACAGTAGGGTGACCAGAGTCAGGCCGCGGCACAGCAGGTAGCAGGACAGCAGCCTCCGCGAGCAGCGCTTGGTCATCAGGAACTTCTCCACCAGCGGGTAGTTAAAACAGCCCTCGGTCAGGTCGCTGAGCAAAGACAAGAAATAAACTAAAGTTGTTCAACCAAGGAGAAGATGACTCATGTGCTTTAAAATATGATAAGTTATAGATTTAAATCCAATCCAATCTATTTTCTGAGAATTTTGTTAAAATCTGTCGAAGGGGCGGCCGTGGCGTAGTGGTAATGGCAGTCGTCCCCCAATCGGAAGGTTGGTGGTTCGAATCCCGGTTCCCCACACCATGTGTTGTTGTGTCCTTGGGCAAGACACTTAACCCCGAGTTGCTCCCGGTAGGACTGGAAAGCACCTTGCATGGTAGTCTGCCGCTACCGGTGTATGAATGTGTGTAGCATTCAATGTGTGTAGCGCTTTGAGATTTTCACTAATGAAAAGCGCGTTATAAATTGAATTCATTATTATTATTATAATATATTTTATAGTTTTTAAACAATTGCAGTTTAATTTTTATGATTTTTGGAGATTTTACCAAAAAATTTTCAACTTAGCGTGTGATGATGAGGTCCTTGTAGCTGTCTAAAACCTTTCAAATCTTTTACAAACTCTTTTTTTTCTCATGAACCTCTTTTTAATACATACAGCAAACCCCCGAGTTAAGAACGAGTTCCGGACCTAAGGACCGTTCTCAGGTCGATTTTGCCGTAGCTAGGGGGTGAAAATAACTTCTTGTTCGTAGGTCCTGATTTCGTTCGTACGTCACGGAAATAACGCTAACGGAGCGCCGCACACAAATTTATCGGCATGAGACTGAACAAGCTGACATACTGGGCCATAAACATGCACAGAACTTTATTTACAAACACTTATCTAACACATTACACCACACATTCATCCATAAACACACACAGTAACTGTACAGCAACGTTAAACATTGCTATTCAGCACAGCACATTCAATACTGTACTGTAAAATTATTACAGAATAAAATAATTAATTAAAACAGTACAGAATAAATAAAAATATAATTTCTTACTTTGAGATGGTCAAAGCCGACATCTTAGGTTGCCATGCGTTGATGTTGTCGGCCGAGCAGCGCGGCGAACCATGGCAGCTGCTGAGGCCTGTGTTAGCTTCTGCTAGCTGCCTGTTAGCCAAGCCATGAGCTGGTGTTCGCGCGGTAGTCTGGCGCGATGGATCGATGATCGATCCTCGGCTGCTGCTCCAGGCTGAGACGTCCACAGAGCTCGTTTCCAGCTAGTAATTAATCCATATGAGGCAAAGCCGGCTGCCGAAAATGGCTGCCGCAGAGGTGTTCTGCTTTAACTTGTGACCGTGTAAACTGGAGACCTTCTTGTAGCATTTCCTGTTATGACCGGAAGTTGAACAAATATTGCGCAATTATGACAAAAATGATCAGAAATGATCATTTTTATCATAATTATTATTTATAAAGCCTTTAAAACAACCACAGCTGCAACAAAGTGCTGTACACATGAAATTAAGAACATTTAAACACACACAAAAAAATATATATTTTTTAATAATTTCATATTTTTATTAAATATGATACGTTCGTAGGTCCGGGTTGCCGTAGGTCGATGGAGTCGTAGGTAGGGGGTTAGCTGTATACAAATTATACCTCAAATTGTAGGTATTTTGGTCTTCTTTCAACTAATGTGTCTCTGACTTCTGTAGGTTTTCTCTTGAATCCATACCACATCATTTTATTTATAGAGCACTTAACACAGCGACAAGGCCAACCAAAGTGCTGTACAAACAGAAAAACAGGCAACACACAAAGCAACATACAAAATGAAGTTAAATCAGATTATAAAAATAAAAACGT
>JBBPBX010009878.1:23552-50886 GCA_038048925.1 Garcialebias charrua
AGGCAGAGGAGGTTAGGAGGGCGGTTTTACGTCATAAACAAAAGGTGTGGACCTTACTGTAAGATGGACGGGTGGATGGTGTCACCAGACGGCAGAAACAGAGGGGCTGGACCGGAGGAGCAATGAGCTAACATGCTAACAGACTTTGCTGTAAATGCTGTGGACCGCATGAAGCAGCAGGAAGCTGCAGAGCTTGGAGGTGCACGAGCTAACATGCTAACAGGCGGAGGAAGAATTCACCAGCTCCTAGTAAGAAATTAACTCTCCCCCCCCCTTCATTATGGCTCCAAATGTACTGTATGTGTTTTTTGATAATTATGTAGGGTACTGTGTTAGGATAGGCTAAGTGCTTGGTAACTGTACAGTACCGTACATGTACGTGTACAGGTAGTCCCCGACTTACGAGCGAGTTCCGTACCTACGGGCCGCTCGTATGTCGAAAATTCGTAAGTAGGATCACAAAATATATATATATATATATTTTATAAATGAATACATGTACAGTACTGTACAGTCACCAAGCACTTAGCTCCCTTTATGGGAATGGAGCCTGCAGAGGGAGACAATTCAACTCACTCCTTCATCTTTAAAAACTGTGTTAGGATAGGCTAAGTGCTTGGTGACTGTCCAGTACTGTACATTTATCTATTTATTTAAAAAATATATATATTTTTTAATTATTATTTTTATTTATAAATAGATAAATGTACAGTACTGTACAGTCACCAAGCACTTAGCCTATCCTAACACAACACTTAGCCTATCCTAACACAGTCAGTTGAATTGTCTCCCTCCTCCCCAGCAAGCTCCATTCACATAAAGGGAGCTACTTTCACTTTCATTTTATGTGAAAGGGAGACAATTCAACTCACTCCTTCATCTTGATTGGTTGAATCTTCAGGTTGAATCTTTAAAAACTGTGTTAGGATAGGCTAAGTGCTTGGTGACTGTACAGTACTGTACATGTATTCATTTATAAAAAATAAAAAAATAATAATTATTTTTTTATTTTAAATGAGATGCATATTCGTAAGTCCAGAACCTCGTATGTCGATGTGCTTGTAAGTCGAGGACTACCTGTATTTGGGGTGGCCAGTGTGTATGTGTTTTTCGACTTACGTCGAAATCCGTGTTACGAACGGGCGTAGGAACGGAACTCAGTCGTAACCCGGGGACCACCCACGCATGGATTTTCGCATGGGCTTACAGGGGCTGCAGCCCTGGGCACCGGAATTTTGGGGGCCCCGGAGCCTCGGGAGCCCCGCCCCCAAAGTTTTTTTATTTTATTTTGTGAACGGATAGTGTCAGAATTTAACCAATGACATAAATCACCCCTTCTCAAACACGTTGTCTCACACAGGAGAAAACTGTTCATGATCTTAAACAAGCGGGAGGGGGGAAGAGTTTAACATTAGGTTTAATGTAAAACTGGATGATTTTGAATATCTTTTATTCGCTACCTCAGCGAAAATTAAATGTTTTGGATGTGGCCAGGAAGGGCACGTGATTAAAATGTGCCCAAACAGGGACGGGCTGGCTCCGTCAGCTGCGGCCGGTCCCCCTCCCGCTGCGGGTGGGGGGGTCTGCGGCTGCAGACGGTCCTCCACCCGCCGCTGGTGATAAGGAAGAGAAAGCGGAGGTGGATGGAGAAATAAAAGGTGCAGGAAAGAAAAGTGAGAGGCCAGGAGCTGGTGTAGAGGGAGAAACAGGGGCGTCTGTAGAGGAGATGGAACTGGGGGCCCCAACCCAGGTGAAGAAATGAGGGAAGAGAAAAAAATTTGAAGTTGCTGCACGGGCCAGCAAAATATGTACAGAGATGAGGGAGTGCACAGTGAGGGCTGGTGCTCTGACTTCAGTGACTCTGTGTCACAGGCTGACTGCACTGAACCTCGTTATACTGTGGAAACTTTACTGTCTTCCCTCAAACAGGCAAAAGAACTGAAAGGAGTTAAAGTTGAAAGTCACTTTCCAAACCTGAGAACTTGTGACTCAGCCAGACATTACATAAGGCACAAAACAGAATCTGGGTTCACTGACCAAGAAAATTTCAGATTAAAGAAAATAATGAGCAAAGTCAGCAAACAATTCTAAACAAATGATGAACACCAGCATTTTAATTTTTCTTATAGTCTTTTTGTACCCGCTTTTAAACCTCTCTGGATTCATGGATTCTTTTTAAATAGCATCTATATCAACGGAGCTAGAGAGGCTGTGAAGCGTGGACTGGTTTACCAAACCATTAAGTATAAAAGCATTGACGTTCTGCTTTTCCAAGACCCACAGTGATGCATCAAATGAGACAGAGTGGCAGGGAAGTTTGTGTTGAAGTCCAGGCAACAATAGCTATTCAGTGATTTTATTTTGTGATGGAAGCATCATATTCTAGTTTCAAACCCTAACATGTGGTTTTGTCTTTAACCAGTTCAGGGTTGTTTGTAGTTTGTGACAACTGGCATATTAAAGTTGTAAGTTGTGAAAACTTACTATTCAGTCATTTTCTGCTCATCATCTGAACCAAAGCAAAACAAACAAACAAACAATATATATATATATATATATATATATATATATATATATATATATATATATATATATATATATATATATACATATATACATATATACATATATACAGTATATATATATATGTGTGTGTGTGTGTGTACTGTATATACAGTACATGGGTCCCCATGTTGACTCAAGCCCAGGGGCCCCCCATCATCCTAAATCCGGCCCTGGGACCACCTGTAGTGGAATTAGATCAGCGGAGTGAATCCACAGGAAATCAAGAGCACTTTGAAGCTCTCAAATCCAAAAAGCTAGTTTTAGCAAACCTGCTGGAAACTAAAGTCCAAGGCGTGTTGGTCAGGTCCCGGATCCAACACATCACAGAGATGGATGCTCCTTTGAGCTTTTTCTTCAGCTTGGAGAGGAAACACGGGCAGAGGAAGATGATCCACTCTCTGCTGTCAGACACAGGGCAACAACTGAGTGAACCAGGTCAGATCAGGAGGAGGGCTGCGGAGTTCTACTCTTCTCTGTTCAAGAGCGAATATAAAGAGAATGAGGAGCTGTATTGGGCGTTCTGCAGTGGGTGGAAACGGTGAAACACCCACACTTGCCTCCACCCTCACTCACCCCACTCTGGGCCCCTGAGCAAGGCCCTTAACTCCCACCATTTGCTCCCTAAAAAAACAGGTATCTTGAAAATGAGTTATTGTGGCTCAATGAGTCTACCTGTATAAATAAAGGGTAAATGGAAAAAAAAATCATCATCAGTTTTCCTTAACTTTAGCCCTGAATCTCCTCATCATGGGAGTTAAAGTGCAGTGAAATAAATTCCGGCACATGCATGCATTTCCTTTTTCCGCATTATGCAAACGCTTCCTGGTGCTGAGCTGTAACGCGTTTGTTTGATAATGTGTTCAATCTGTTTGCTGTCAAATAAAACTGAACAATGAACAATGAGGATGGAGGATGTGAGACGTCAGATCAAATGTTTGATCAGTCGGAGGCTGACCAAAGTTCAGCTCCGTACCTGTAAATTTTAAACGTTTTAGTGTTTTCTAACTGGTCAGTTGACTTTGGCAGCCATATCTAATTGGCTCCAATTGAATTGTTGATGTATAACATGCAACTGTATTAACAGTAATAGAACTATCATTAGCAGCGGTAGTCATCGCTTTATAATGTAGCTGTTTTTGTTTCATTTTTATATAACTTCTTTATTTACATTTAATTTTATGATTGTCTATTGTCTGTCTCATAATTACTCAGAAATGAAAAATGAACACATAACAAATTGGACAGGACTTTTAACTGGAGCTGTGTCTGACGGCAGCTTGTTGCTGCTCATCTTCAGCCCGACACCTTTCTTGACCATAGAAACCTAATGTTTATTCTCTTCACATCTGTGCTGGATTTTCTGAGAAAATGGTGGACAAGTAAACAAGTCAACTGTTTTTAGTAAGAGAAATGATGAAGACTGAAATGTGAAATAATGAAATCATAGATTTCAGATTGTGTAGCAGGTCCGACAGAACTCGGCGGGTCTGTGGGAGTCATGACCCAGAACAAATGTAACCCTGAAGCTTTTGATTCGTGCAGACTCAGACCACGATACCAATCAGCCTCTCCGGGGTTCATGATCAGAACGTGCACAAAACCCAGAGAAACACACTGATGTGACTCCCAAGACCCACTTCGGTCCAATTACCCAGAACAGAACCAGAAAAAAAAGTCATGAACTAGCAGTCTAAACAAAATGTTCTGATCTGCCAGTTGTCTGAACACATCTGGCTTTTCGTATGCTTTTAAGATTCTGATAAAAAAATTAAAACTGAGCAGAAACTAACCTTAACCCTCCTGCTGCCCAGTGCCCATGAGTTGAATGGCTCAAGACCTCGAGTGTTGGCTTGACCCTTTAAAAGCTTTAAAAACATGGCCAGAAGCAGAATTTTTTGTAAGATAAAAAAAAGACAACCCCTAGTTGAATATTAACAGACTTTGATGTTCTCTTTTATTTACAAGACAAAAACTTTATTACATATATAAGATCAAATCCACTGCAGCGTGGAACAAAAACCTCCCATCTCCTAGTTTTTGTGCAGAAACACGTCGGACGTTTGGAGGTTTTTAAGTGCAAACATTAAACCAGCTTGAGATCCTGCAAACAACAACAAAATAAAACCAACCCAAACTTACAGAAACATAAAAACCTGCTGCTGAGAAGCAGAAAAAGTTTTAAAAACGTTAAATAAATAATGAAAATTTGAGGTTTTAAATTAATTAAAACCGGACAGAACCATAGATGCTCTCCGAGTTCTCCAATTGGACGTTCTGTGATGAAGACCCAAACACTGAGGGTTTATAATAAATGATCGATTGTTCTCCGGGTCAAGTTGGACTTGAGTCACACGATGAAGGTTCTCCTGAGCAATGCAGGAAAACGATTTTCACTGCAGGTTCCTCAGACAGAAAGTTCTGGAACATGTCGGGTTCCTCAGTTCTACTGGACAGCAGGAGGTCACTCCATGAATTTTGGTATGCAGCCCTCGATTTGGACCAGCTCGGGCCAGTTATTATATTTGTTGTTTGGCTGGTCGTTCTTCATATGCTGAAAGAAACAGACTCGAGTTAGTTTTGCAGGAAACAAATACTGTAAAACTAATGAGCTTTTTGGTCAAACCTAAAAAAAACAACCAATGAACTCAAAATTAGGAGATGCCAGATGATCGGTTAGCCCTCACTAGCATTAACAATATTAGCATTAACATTGGTAGAATTAGCATTCGTAATACTAGCATTAACAATGGTAAAACTAGCTTTAGCAATGTTAGCATTAATGTTATAAATTCCCTAGTACTGTATTTATGCATTGTTTTGTTCAGGCATCTTGTTAGACAGCTAATTCATATTTTTACGTTAGACAGCTAATTCATATTTTTTACATCAGGCATCTTGTTAGACAGCTAAGGGGTCCTTGGGGATAAATAGAGCTGAGAAAGCAGTTGGTTTTTATAGCCGTTATAGGTGTTTTCTATCGTTGATGCCTGTCTGCGTTTGTGACAAAGGTGAGTTTAATGCACCGTTAATGAGCGCTAATTTCTTCTTTTCATATGTAAATGGGGTGGCGATTTTTGGCGCAAATATGAGACAGCCCAAGAAATGTTAATTTCATGTTTAAGGTCCTGTCTTATTGTAATATTAAGGGTATGCTAAGCTACATGTTAGCCTGTTCTTATTTTAGCCGTTTTCTTTTATTTCAGATACCAGACAGACAGAAAAAGGGACAGTTACAGTTACTATCAGTTATGAAGAGTAGACAGCTCATAAAGGGAAACTTCATGCTGTAAACGAACTGGAAAGTTAATTAAACTCCAAGAAAACACTATCTTGCTGTGTTTGGACTCGCTCTCTGATCGGAGTGTCTGTGTGGGTGAAGTGCTCCAGCTAATTTCCTCAAAATCAACATACAGTCCTAACTCTCCATAACATTGGTCCTTCGAGATGGATTACTTCACTCATATCAGCAAAATGGACACATCAAGATTAACAAAACGGCCACGGCAGCTACCAGCTCACCTCCAGGACTAGCAGGTTAGCCTTCCTCAGTCGCTAATGTCTTATGCTGCCCCTCATCAGGATGACAATCTAGGTGCCAGTGCACAGCAGCTGCGGTCACTCAGCCTGCAGACTAAGTCTGCTATTCAAGATGGCCAGCTACTTTCAGCACTCGGGCTCTCAGTGTCATTCCCCAGCGGCGGCAGTCGATAAGGCAAGCCAGTATACCACAATATCTACGTTATACCAACCAGCCTATCAAATAATGAATCCCGTGACTTCAGCTGTAAATGCTCAACATAGAGGCCCAGTTATACCGATGCCAATCCAATACCAGCCCAATTATACAGGTCCAGTCCATGCAGAATACCAGCCACATCCAGCTGTGTCAACACCAGCACGTCAACCCCTGGCTCCAGCAACACCACGTCATGTGCTGCAACCCACATCACTATCAAACAATATTATGCTTCAGTGCCAGAACCTCTACACTCCTATGGCAGTAACACAGCCTGTGTATCAGCCCACACAAGGTAACACCACACAGCCTGTGTATCAGCTCATGCAAGTTAACGCGGCACACCCTGTGTATCAAACCGCACAGCCTGTGTATCAGCCCACGCAAGTTAACACCGCACAGCCTGTGTATCAGCCCACGCAAGTTAACACCACACAGCTTGTGTATCAGCTCACGCAAGTTAACACCACACAGCTTGTATATCAGCTCACGCAAGTTAACGCGGCACAGCCTGTGTATCAAACCACACAGCCTGTGTATCAGCCCACGCAAGTTAACACTGCACAGCCTGTGTATCAGCCCACACAAGTTAACACCACACAGCTTGTGTATCAGCTCATGCAAGTTAACGCGGCACAGCCTGTGTATCAAACCGCACAGCCTGTGTATCAGCCCACGCAAGTTAACATTGCACAGCCTTTGTATCACCCCCTGCAGGTTAATGCTGCACAGCCTGTGTATCAGCATACACCAGTTATCACTGCACCTCCTGTGCACCAGCCCCCACCGATTATTACTACGCAGCCCATCTTGCAGCCGCCAGGTTATCAGCCAGGTCCATCTCCACAACCTGTTCTCCAGCATCCTGCAGTACAGACCGTCTACCAGCCAGTGCCTGTCATGGTAGGGCCAGCTCCTCATGGATACAGTTCTTTCCTGCCACAGTACACCATGCCACAGTCCACATACAGTTTCCAGCCGCCGAAGCAGCCTGATCCTGTCCCTGAACTGCCCAAGCTGGTTCGTGATAGTGAGAGAGAATTTAAAGACCATAGCAACAATCCTGTGGCAAACCCCGACAGACCTGAAGAAGAGGACATGGAGACTGGTTCAGAGAACCTACAAACAGAATGGGCGGGGAGTCCAGTACTGTCCACCAGTTTGTACGTTCCTGTCTCTGCTGAAGGGGAGACATCACCCAGTTTAAATAAAACTGAGTCCAAGGGCTCAGAAGACAACAGGATCCTAAACTATCCAGACTACAAGAAGTCCTGGCCCCCTAGTGACGATGCAGCCTTTTGTCCTGGGTCTCATATGGAGGACAACGTGTCCTGTGTCAGTCCTGAACACAAGGCTGAGGAGAGGACCGACATCCCACAGAGCTCAGAGACCAACAGAACTGAACCACTCGAAGGCAGCCTGAGTTCAGAAGGTGTCTCTGAATCCAAAGCTGAGCTCCACCCTGATCCGATGGAGGCCATGCCAGCTGACGAGAAACCCGAGTCCTCGTCCGCAGCCGAAGAGCAGAGTCAAACCAGCATCCAGACGGCAGCTCAGACGGACAGCAGCAACACCTCGGGGTGTTCCTCCCCTCAGTGTGAAGACCAAGAGTCTGACTCCTCGGGAGCCAAGCTCAAGCTCCGCCCCTCAGACGAGGAAGTGGACGTCCGCAAGAGGAAGATGCCCAAGCTGCTGAGCTGTGCGGCTCAGCAGGAGAAGGAGCGGTGCCAGCAGTCTCTGGCAGCCATCGTGGACTCCGTGAAGCTGGAGGAGATCGAGTCCTACCAGACGGAGCGAGCCAACCCATACTACGAGTTCCTGCACATACGCAAGAAGATCGAGGTCGAGACCAGATCCAACACCAAGCCCTTAGGCTATGTTTCATCAGACATAGCTGATCCTGATCCAGTGACGCCAAATATGTTGTTGATGGGGCGGCGGGACGCCTCCTTACCCCAAGCGTCTTACGCTCCTGACACCGTCACAAGAAGACGTTGGTGCCACTGTCAGATGATGGTGGACCACTTCTGGGTGCAGTTCCTACGGCATTACCTTCCGTCCTTGCAAGTTCGGCAGAAGTGGAGGCGGCCTACTGATGACCTCACGCAGAGCACGATCGTCATGATAGTTGATCCCCAGCTTCAGAGAGCACGGTGGCCCATCGGGGAGGTTGTCAAGGTGATCGAGAGTGCAGACGGTCGATCCGGTTAGCTAAGGTTCGGATTGGACCAAGAAGACCTACCTGCGGCCGGTATCACGTATGGTCCAGCTGCCGGCCATTCCACCTGATGATGGACAAAATACAGGGACTCCACTTCATCTTAGGGAATTTAATAGACTTTACATAATAGCTAGACTATTCTGGGGATGGCTGTTATAAATTCCCTAGTATTTATGCATTGTTTTGTTCAGGAATCTTGTTAGAGAGCTAATTCGTATTTTTACGTTAGACAGCTAATTCGTATTTTTTACATCAGGCATCTTGTTAGACAGCTAAGGGGTCCTTGGGGATAAATAGAGCTGAGAAAGCAGTTGGTTTTTATAGCTGTTGGTGTTTTCTCTCGTTGATACCTGTCTGCGTTTGTGACAAAGTGAGTTTAATGCACCGTTAATGAGCACTAATTTCTTCTTTTCATATGTAAATGGGGTGGCGATTTTTGGCGCAAATATGAGACAGCCCAAGAAATGTTTATTTCATGTTTAAGGTCCTGTCTTATTGTAATATTAAGGGTATGCTAAGCTACATGTTAGCCTGTTCTTATTTTAGCCGTTTTCTTTTATTTCAGATACCAGACAGACAGAAAAAGGGACAGTTAATACCAGTTACTATCAGTTATGAAGAGTAGACAGCTCATAAAGGGAAACTTCATGCTGTAAACGAACTGGATAGTTAATTAAACTCCAAGAAAACACTATCTTGCTGTGTTTGGACTCGCTCTCTGATCGGAGTGTCTGTGTGGGTGAAGTGCTCCAGCTAATCTCCTCAAAATCAACATACAGTCCTAACTCTCCACAACAATTAACATTGGTAGAACTAGCATTAACAATATTAGCATGCATTAACATGAACTATAAATAGCAGTATTAGCATTAACATTGAACTAGCATTGGCAGTATTAGCATTAACGTTGAACTAGCATTAGCGGTATTAGCATTAACGATGAACTAGCGTTAGCAGTATTAGCATTAACAATGAAATAGCGTTAGCAGTATTAGCATTAACATTGAACTAGCATTAGCAGTATTAGCATTAACATTTAACTACCATTAACAGTATTAGCATTAACGTTGAACTAGCATTAGTGGTATTAGCATTAACGATGAACTAGCATTAGCAGTATTAGCAACTAGCATTAGCAGTATTAGCATTAACAATGAACTAGCATTAGCAGTATTGGCATTAACAGTGAACTAGCATTAGCTGTATTAGTATTAACAATGAACTAGCGTTAGCAGTATTAGCATTAACATTGAACTAGCAGAAGTATCAGCATCATAATTAAACTAGCGTTAGCAGTATTAGCATTCAGTAAACTAGCGTTAACCTCAGTAAAATTAGCATTAACAGCAGTAGTCATTGCTTTATAATGTAGCTGTTTTTGTTTCATTTTTATATAATTTCTTCTATTTACTTTTCATTTTATATGGTTGTTTGTACCTCATCTGTGTTCTGTTAAAACGGATCTCTTGTAAATGATTCATGGAGAATCAATGAGACTAACCTGTATAAAAGGTTGAATGAATAGTCTGTCCCTGTAGTACTGTACTTTAGTATCAATGATACAGCTTCATGTCTCTTTAATGCTCAGTCTCTGGCTCCAAACATGGCAGCATTCAAAATACTGTAACATTTTTGACTTGATTCTGACCCTTCAGCCATTTTATTAAAGTTGATGTTGTGGTGGACCACTAGGGGGCTCTACTCACACCCAGTGGACCGGATGTATTACAGGATGCTTTTATTGTGAAAGGTCCAGAGGACCGGATGTATGTGGGTATATAAAGCAGTGTTGGGCGGGTTCCCGCCAGTTTAGTAAGAGTTAATTAAAAGGTGAAGTTCTACAGCCTGTCTCCTGTGTCGTCTCTTCACCCCCTCTTACACTGGTGACCCTCGTGAACTGAATATGTCGACACCTGACGCTTCAGCCAGCTCTCTTCAGCTGTCCACGGCTGTGGAACCTACACAGGCGGCCCCGCTCGCTTTTTGCCAGCTCTCTTCAGCTGTCCACGGCTGTGGAACCTACACAGGCGGCCCCGCTCGCTTTTTCGGTGGCCGTTAAAATCCCGGACTTCTGGCTGCACGCGCCCCAGTCCTGGTTCGCTCACATCGAATCACAGTTTGCTCTTCGCGGGATTTCTGTTGACGACACCAAATACCACCATGTGGTTGCTTCGCTGGATCCGCTGACAACCCAGCGGGTAATGAGCCTGCTACAAAACCCTCCAGCACAAGGAAAATACGACGCCCTCA
Organism: Garcialebias charrua; assembly: GCA_038048925.1. Classification (NCBI taxonomy): domain Eukaryota; kingdom Metazoa; phylum Chordata; class Actinopteri; order Cyprinodontiformes; family Rivulidae; genus Garcialebias; species Garcialebias charrua. Next base: position 34,325 of record JBBPBX010009878.1, read on the forward strand.
AGCAGCTCCTTCTGCGGCGCTACACACTCTCAGAGGCGGAGCGCGCTGAGAAACTATTTTCCTTCTCCGGTTTGGGTGACGGGACAGCTCTCGAGCTCGTGGAGAGCATGTTGTCCTTGCGGGGATCAGACGACTGCGAGTTCCTCTTCCGCCACCTTGTCCTCCGCCAGCTTCCAGCTCCGGTGCGAACCGCACTGGCCAACTCCCCGTTTCTGCAGGAGAAGGATTACCGCTCGCTAGCCGAAGAAGCCGACCGCATCATTCTAACCGCGAGGACCTTCGAGGTACAGGCAGTGGTCCCTGGATCTCCAGCAGCGCCCGAGTTTCGAGCGACGCACACAGCGCCGGACGAGCCAGCGGTGGTAGCAGGAGTCGCTAGCCGCAGGCGGGCAGGTCCCGCGCTGTGTTTCTACCACGCGCGTTTTGGCGCCAAAGCACGACGGTGTGTTCCGCCGTGCAGCTTCAAGCCGCAGGGAAACGAGACCGCCAGCAGCCGCTAGCAGTCGCGGCCGTTGGCGAGAAGGAAAGGCTGCTTTTCATCGAGGACTCGAAGTCAGGGAGGCGGTTCCTCGTGGACTCGGGGTCGCAGAGGAGCCTCGTCCCCCCGACTGGCTCCGACAGGTTGGCTGAAGGCTGCGGGCCACAGCTGACCGCGGCGAATGGCTCTCCCGTCAAGACGTTTGGCGAAAGGTTGGTGACTGTGCGTTTCCATGAACGGGACTTCCGGTGGAACTTTGTGGTAGCTGCTAGCTCGGTCCCTATTTTAGGGGCTGATTTTCTTTGTGCTCACGGGCTCCTTGTTGACATTGCTAACAGACGTTTGATCGACGCTGTGTCTTTTTCGTCACTGCCTTGTAAGACGCGAGGAGCTGGGCCTTTAATGCATGCTAACTTTTTAGCTTCGGGTGATGTGTTTCAGCGTTTATTGTCTGAGTTTCCCTCGCTGACTGTTCCTGATTTTGCAACCACAAACACAAAACATGGGGTCGAACATTATATTCCCACAACGGGGCCCCCGGTGTTCGCACGTGCACGCCGCCTCGATGCTACTAAGCTAGCAATCGCACAGGAAGAGTTTGCTAACATGGAGCGTTTAGGCATCGTGCAGCGCTCAAACAGTCCGTGGGCCTCCCCCCTCCACATGGTGCCCAAGGCAGATGGCAAATGGCGTCCATGTGGGGATTTCCGCCGCCTTAATAACATCACAGAGAACGATCGTTATCCCATCCCCCACATCCAGGATTTTTCAGTGCACCTGGCTGGGACCTCCATTTTTTCTAAAGTAGATTTAGTACGGGGGTACCACCAGGTTCCTGTGCATGTGGAGGATGTCCCTAAGACCGCTGTTATCACGCCTTTCGGCCTGTTTGAGTTTTTGCGCATGCCTTTTGGTCTTAAAGGTGCAGCACAAACATTTCAGCGGTTGATGGATTCAGTCCTAAGGGGTCTGTCCTTCGTATTTGTGTACTTGGACGACATCCTGGTGGCTAGCAGCTCGGCTGAGCAGCACCTGTCCCACCTCCGTGAGGTTTTTCAGCGCCTGGCAGCACATGGCCTGATTGTAAACACAGCGAAATGCCAGTTTGGGCTGCCAGTCATTGACTTTTTGGGCCACCGCATTTCCGCAAGTGGCGCCGTCCCGTTACCAAACAAAGTGCAGGCGGTGTCAGATTTCCCACAGCCCCAGTCTGTTAAAGCGCTACAAGAGTTTTTGGGAATGGTTAACTTCTATAACCGTTTCCTCCCCAGGGCAGCACAACTGCTGCGTCCGCTCTATGGAGCGCTGAAAAAGAAAAAGCCCAACGACAGTGTTGACTGGACACCAGAACGCCTACAGGCATTTGGTGATGCTAAAGCTGCACTGGCCACTGCTGCCCTTTTGGCCCATCCATCCCCAGCGGCGCAAATAGCTTTAACAACCGACGCATCTGATGTTGCGGTGGGGGCTGTGTTAGAACAGCAGGTTTCCGGGGTTTGGCAGCCGCTTGCATTTTTCAGCCGTACGCTGCGGGACAATGAGCTGAAATACAGTGTTTTTGACAGAGAGTTGCTGGCGCTTTACCTGGCTACACGCCATTTCAGGTTTTTCCTGGAAGGCCGCCAGTTCACGGCATACGTTGACCACAAACCCCTGGTGTTTGCTATGTCAAAAATTTCTGACCCCTGGTCTGCTCGCCAGCAACGCCACCTCGCAGCGGTGTCTGAATTTACTACAGACATTCAGCACGTGGCTGGAAAATCCAATGTGGTGGCTGACTGTCTCTCCCGGGTGCTGATCGCTCCCGTGTACGTTGGCATCGATTTTTCTGCTATGGCTGCGGACCAACGTAGCGACGCAGAAATACTCGAGCTCCAATCCGGCCCCACAGGCCTCGAGTTGGAGGAAAGGCGGGTGAATGACGGAGGTCCTCTCCTGCTCTGTGACGTATCTACGGGCAGACCCCGCCCCCTGGTTCCAGTTTCATGGCGACGCCGCGTTTTTGACTCCTTACATTCCCTTTCTCACCCAGGTGTTAGAGCCTCTGTGAAACTGGTCAGCTCAAAGTTTGTTTGGCCCGGTCTGCGTAAAGCAGTTAAGGAGTGGGCAGCAGCGTGTGTTCCATGCCAGCGTGCTAAGGTTAACAGGCACACCAAAGCACCTTTGGAACCTTTCTCCATCCCAAGTCGGCGGTTTGATCATGTGCACGTAGACCTGGTGGGCCCTCTGCCTCCATCACAGGGTTTTACTCATCTGCTGACTATGATAGACCGGACCACCAGGTGGCCAGAGGTGGTTCCTCTGACGTCCACAACATCTGCAGTGGTGGCCCGGGCCTTTTTGTCTACCTGGGTTGCACGTTTCGGCCCCCCTTCAGACATTACATCGGACAGGGGCCCGCAGTTTGTTTCGGAGCTTTGGTCTACCATGGCCAAGGGTCTGGGGACTAACGTTCACAGGACCACCGCTTACAACCCCCAAGCTAATGGTTTGTGTGAACGGTTTCACAGGTCATTGAAAGCTGCACTTCGTGCTGCATTGACCGGTGACAACTGGATTGACCGCCTTCCCTGGGTTTTGTTGGGGTTGCGTACCGCAACCAAAGAAGACCTGAGCTCTTCCCCGGCTGAAATGGTTTACGGGCAGCCTGTGCGCGTCCCCGGTGAGTTTTTACCTGAGGTACCCTCACCACAGTTCGCTCCACCGTTGCTCCATCTTTCACCTCAGGAGGCCCCTTTTCGTGTCCCCGGTCCGGTACACCATTGTTTACCGCAGTCATTTGTCCCTAAGAGTCTGGAGTCCTCTAAATTTGTTTTTGTCAAACACAATGCACACAGGACACCACTACAGCCTTTGTATGATGGACCGTTTCGAGTTCTTCAACCAGGTCCGAAACATTTCATTTTGGATTTAGGGGGTCGTACTGAGACTGTCTGTATTGATAGGCTTAAACCAGCTCATGTTATGTCAGATGATCAGGTTGTTACGGCCCAAGCTCCTCGCAGAGGCAGACCTCCATCCACATTATTAACGGACGGCGGTCCTTCTTCCGGAAACTCTCAACGTCCATTGGAGCCCGAATCTTCTGCAGACCCTCCTCGTAGCCCTCCACTTCATCAGACTGGTTCTGCAGGGCCCAGGTTCAGCCGTTCTGGTCGTTTGATCAAACCTAAAATGCGGGACTAGTGATGGACCTTACTGGGTGTTCTGGGGGGGCGTGTGTGGTGGACCACTAGGGGGCTCTACTCACACCCAGTGGACCGAATGTATTACAGGATGCTTTTATTGTGAAAGGTCCAGAGGACCGGATGTATGTGGGTATATAAAGCAGTGTTGGGCGGGTTCCCGCCAGTTTAGTAAGAGTTGATTAAAAGGTGAAGTTCTACAGCCTGTCTCCTGTGTCGTCTCTTCACCCCCTCTTACAATGTGTTTTTTTGTTGTTGTTTTGTTTGTTTTTAACTCCAACATAAAAGGATAAATCTACCTTCTCAAAGTTGCTCTTCCCCAGTGGTCCTTTCCCGTCTTTCCCTCCAACAAACACCCAGCTGTCTCTGAAGCCCAAAGACTTGATCACAGAACTTCCCAGGTCAGAGATCAGGTCCCGGATCTCGTCGGTTAACCTGATCCAACACACAGAATCCTTTAGTCAGATCTGGTTCTGTTACAGTTCTGCTCTCAGTCTGATGAAGTTATAAAACATTAAAGACAAATAACAGTAATCTGAATCAACGATTCTTAATAAGGATCAGAACCAATCTGAGATCCAATCCAGTCAACCCTGCAGTGATTTTTAACAGAACCGCTGAAACGTGTTTTACTTTGTTGACGGCTCGTCGTAGGATGCAATCAGAACCACAGAACCCATCTCAACGTTCTTCAGGAACTCGACCAAAGGTTGTATTTCTGCAACAAAAACATGTCACTCAGATCATCTGTACAAACTTGAACTCAACCAAAACCAGATGTTGACTTACCGCCGCTGTACATGTCATAGTGTTCTGTCCTCAGAACCTCTCCTGTTCTGCCTGCAGGACAGAACCAAGACCACATATTTTATTGTAACTCCTCGTAATTTTATTTTTTAAACACAAAGTATGAATCTAATGATCTGATCCATTCTGTTCTGTTGGGTTTCTTGTTTGGACCTGAATTCTGTTCAGACCTAACGTGCATTTGATGCATTTTACCAATCTGGACCGACTCCTGACCCGTGTTCCTAAAACAGAGATCAGAACCTGTCTGAACTTGGACGAGAGAAATGTTAAAGAATCAAACGGTTAGACGGGTTTTTGAAGTGTACTAGTCTGAGCCCAGGATCTCTCAGACCACAAGGACCTAAATCAAGAACCATCCAGGGGAATCTGGGTCCAGATTTATATTATGATGGCTCAGATCTGTCGAACTAATCTGAGAAAAAACAACAGTCAGAGGAAGTGGAGGAGAAGGGCAGGCCACATGTGCTTGTCGGTTGCTGTGGTCCCTGGAGGTGAAAACCATAGTTGCCAAGTCCGCTTATTATAAGCGACTTTGGGCTTCTTCTTCTTTCTTTTTTTTTAATGTCGCTTATAAGATTTGTGAGCCACGGGTTGCGGGTTTTTGGGCTTGTTTTGAATGGTAAGTCACCTTTTGTGGCTTGTTTTAAATGGTGAGTCACTCTTTGGTCTTGTTTTTATGTCCGAGTGAAAGCAAAATACAAGTGGTATAGTTTGTCCCTTCACGCTCCCTTTCCACGGATGTTGCGTCCAGGCGTAGTTGGAACCACAGATATCATATAAAAGCTAGATCCTGCATTTGTCCGGTCACCTGCTTTACTCAGTGTAACCTGTTTGACAGGTGCAATGAAGGATCTGCGCGTTTAATCAGTCATAGCTCGCTGAATACTAAACTTATTCTCAAGATTTTTCCCTCTGTAAATTTAGGTGTACAGCCATTAAAGCTGAACACATGGTTCAGTATTTAAATATTCTTGGTGGGTTCAAAAAACGTTCGATAGAAAAATTACTGGACTTCTGACGTTTCGCTCTTCAAATAAACCTGTTACAGTTAACCGTCCTGTTAAATAAAGTCCAGTTGTTTTTCTATTGAACGTTTTTTGAATTGATCATGTCCTGGATGACTGAGAATCTTCACCAGCATATTCTTGGTGGGTTAACATTAACACTAATAAAATATTCTTATGACAAGTTTTGCAAAACTCACAGTCTATCTATCTATCTATCTATCTATCTATCTATCTATCTATCTATCTATCTATCTATCTATCTATCTATCTATCTATCTATCTATCTATCTATCTATCTATCTATCTATCTCTATCTATCTATCTATCTATCTATCTATCTATCTATCTATCTATCTATCTATCTATCTATCTATCTATCTATCTATCTATCTATCATCTATCTATCTATCTATCTATCTATCTATCTATCTATCTATCTATCTATCTATCTATCTATAATTATTATTATTTTATTTAAAAGCGCCTTTCAGGACACTTCACAGCAAGAAACATATCACAGAGATTGTGTAAAAACAAAAAAGCACAGTGCAGACATCAAGAGAATAAATTGAAATATAAAATACATAAAGAATATAAAATACAAAAGAATATAAAATACATTTAGTAAAGTTAAGGATAAGCAAATCTAAAGAGATGTGTTTTCAGAGCAGTCTTGAACAGAGCAAGATATATTAATTTTAATATTAATATTTTTTAAATTTGTACGCATCCTTTATAATTGTTTGTTGTTGTCGTTGTCCATTGTTGTCATCACTCTTCGTTTAAAATTCAGGTCTCTCTGGTAAATTTTGACCAATTTTGACCATTAAATGACCAATGTAATGACGCCAACACAGCAGACGGAGTCCAGCCAACGGGGTTTATTCAGAAACAGGGACGAGCTGCTATTACCGAGGCTGCAGCTCACGCCTTAACAGAAAACGCGGTACACACGCGAGCGAACACACTAGCTGCCTGCTAACAACAACACACACACAGAGACGCTTCTTCTTCGTCTCTCTTTTCCCGGTCCCTCCTCCCTGCTCCTACCCCTCTCCTGCCCCCACGACCAGTCCAACACATGAGGGCGGGGGACAACAGAATCACAACAGCTCAACAGAACACAGTACATGTATAACTGAACAAATACACAGAAATACTTGGACCCAAAGCAGAACCAAACACAGGGTCGTTCAGGCCCTCAGCACTGGCTCTCCTCAGGGATGTGTGCTGAGCCCTCTTCTGTTCACTCTGCTCACATATGATTGTATAGCCACACATCCAGGCTGTCATATTGTTAAGTTTGCAGATGATACAGCTGTGGTGGGATGCATCACAGATAATGATGAATCCAGCTACAGACAGGAGGTGGAACATCTGGAGAGCTGGTGCAAAGAGAACAACCTTCACATGAATGTGAAGAAGACGAAGGAGATGATTGTGGACTTCAGAAGGAACAAACACACCCACACCCCACTGTATATAGGTGGATCTGCGGTGGAGGTGGTCTCCAGCTACAAATACCTGGGTGTACACTTGAATGATAACCTCAGCTGGAGCAATAACACCACCAGCCTGATCAAGAAAGGTCATCAGAGACTCTACTTCCTCAGACGGCTGAGACGAGCCGGTCTGAGAAGCCCAGTCCTCACCTCGTTCTACAGGTGTGCAGTGGAGAGCGTCCTGTGCTCCAGCATCAACGTGTGGCATGGAGGCTGCACAGTTGCAGAGAGAAAAGCTCTGCAGAGAGTGGTGAAGGCTGCACAGAAGTCTGTGGGAGTCAGTCTCCCCACCATCACAGACATTTACACCTCCAGATGCAGAAAAAGAGCCACCTGCATCATGAAAGACCTCACTCACCCAGCACACTCACTCTTTGCACCACTCCCCTCGGGACGGAGGTTGAGGAGCATCAAATGTAGAACCACTAGACTGAGAAACAGCTTCTACCCTGAGGCTGTCAGACTCATGAATAAATAAATAATAAGAATAAACACTGCAAAATGTCACATCATACTGATACTGTACTGATCTGTTTCTTGTTGCTGCGTTCATCTGTGACCATCTGCTCATGTTCGTGCTGCTGTTTATAATGATGTTTTTCTACTACATTAGGGCTTAGTGTATTACTAGCTGATGTGATGTCTCTCTTAGTTAATCCTAGATGTTATTATTGTATTTCTCTTGCATTTGTTGTTGGATGTAACTGGGACCCTGTGTACATAATCTCGTTTTCAACACATGTACTACATGCGGTGCAAATGACAATAAATTCTCTCTGACTCTGACTCTGACTCTGACTCTAAATGAGTCCCAGAGGCGTAATGGGATTAATTTGTATAAATAACAGTTGAATTAATGTTACATATGCAAAATTTATATTTATTTTTTTAGAATGTAAAAGTATGTTATTCAAAGTGTTAAGCATAATTTTGATGTTTATATGTAATACCATAATAAATGTATGTTTATACTGTTTAAAAACTGCCTCTGTTTTCACAATATGGTGGGTTGTCAGTTGGGCTAGTTTTGGGCTTGTTTTCATGGAGCTGGTCGCTTGTTTCTATCGCGAGATCTGGCAACACTGGTGAAAACCTTCGACTGTCATCTGTTAACTCGCCGTTTTCTAAGTTCAGTTAAAAACCATGTTCCTATAATCGTTCTGAAGGGTGTTCTTGTTGGGCAGTACGACCTCCCCCATGGCCTACACAGACTGAAAAACATCAAATTTTGGAGCTCCTCTCCTAATATTTTTGGAAGCCCAGGAGTGCCTGGAACACAGCCTGCTCTCAGAATGTTGAAATTACAGAACCCACAGACCGCGTTTGTCTCAGTTTGGGTTCGGTTCCAGTAAATCAAGAACATTTGCCTCCAGAAACTCACCGTTCAGTTTCACAACGTTTAGGCCCACTCCAGCGTTGTTCAGGACGGTTCCAATCACCCTGAGGAAACAACCAGATTATGAAAACTAGCAGAACCACAGCTGAAACTGGGCCAAGAATCTGAAACTGAATTGTCAATATTAAAACAAGCAGAACAGAAGCTAAAATTAGCAAAACAGCAGCTGCTAAAACCAGGCAAAAATGTAGGCTAAAATCAGGAAAACCAAAGCTAACAGTTTAAATTAGCAAATCTAACAGCTAACAGCTAAAGCCACATAGGTTATGCTAAAAGCAACAAAACATTAGCTAAAATGAGCACAACAGTAACTTGAAGTTAAAATTTGCACTTTTAAGCTACAATATTAGCAAATCACTAGCTAAAAGCTAAATTGAGCAAATCTGTAGCTGAAACTTGAAACCAACAAAATAGCTATAATCTGAAATGTACACAAAAAACTAAATATTAAGACAGTAGCTAAAATTTAAAACCAGCAGAACAATTGCTAAAACTAGTCAAAGCTAAAAGTAGCAAATCGCTAGTTAAAAGCTAAAATTAGCAAATACGTAGCTGAAACTTGAAACCAACTAAATATTAGCTATAATCTGAAATGTACAAAAACAACTAAATGTTAGTAGCGAAAATCTAAAACCAGCAGAACAATTGCTAAAGCTAAAAGTAGCAAAGATGTAGCTAAAAGCTAAATTTAGCAAAACAGTTCTTGAAACTTAAAATTAGCTTAAGAAAATTTCAAGTTTTAAATTGGGTCATATAAAAAAATCTTCATTTCAGTGAAAGCCATAAACAAACAAACAAATAAATAAAGTTTAATATTTTACTAAATAAGCAAGTTACAAACACCAACGGTCACGTCTATCTCCTAAATGAGCTGAATGTCTTGATGTATGAGCAGCTAAAATAGCTGAAAGTTTGCAGAAGTTGTTAGATGCTGAAAAACTCAACAGGTAAACACCATTTGAACGATTAACACAAACAAACGCACAACAGGAACAACAACAAACAAACATTGAAGTAAAAAGAAAAATAATCAAAATGCAGACGTACTGACAACAAAATCAGAACAAACCCAACAAAATGTCTACAAAGACCCCAAACTAAAAGTAAACAACAACAAACAATCTCGTACACTTTGTTGTTGATGCAGATCTTTGGAGGAACCACGTTGGCGGCTCCGCTCTGGAGGAAGAAGCTGAAGTGATCCACAGGACAGCTTTTCTTACTGACACAGGATCCATCTGCAGACAGAGACACCCAGGTCCATCAGACCCGTCAGGTCCAGATCAGACCCGTCAGGTCCAGATCAGACCCATCAGGTCTGTGGGTCAGATTTATTCTTCACTCACCTGAGTTCTTGGTGGTCATCCTGGAGTTCCGACTGGAGATGGACACTTTAGTCAGAGCTGGATGGACACAAGAGGACAAGAACCAACAGAACATCAGACCGATCCGAATGGGTCAGAACATCTCAGTCCAACGAGAATAAAACCAGGTTCAAACTAACAAAGCTTTATGAATTCAGTTGGCTTGTTTTAGATCTGAAGACGCCGACTTCCTGTCACTCCAAAAAGGCGTTTGTTTGGTACCTTTGAGCGGGTCGCTGTAGAACCGCAGGACGACGGCGACAGCAACGACCACTGAGAGCAGCAGAACCGCCCCCTTTACAACCCCTGAAGGAGAAGCAAAAGAGGTCCGTTACAGCAGATTCAGACCAGACCGAAGCAGGTTCTAACAGAGTTCAGTCGGGTCCTCTGGGTGGATCCAAAAAAATAAAAAAACTTTAATCCAAAAGACTTTGTCACTCAGGAAAATACAGTATAGCACCTTCTCATAGTGGATCAGTTTATGTTGACATCCAGCTAGATGTTCACATGATAAAGGAGGACCATCAGCCTAAAGAGCGTTAGCGCTCTGATGGCCGCTTGCTCTTCACAGAGGACTGAGTGACAGTAGCATTGTAAGGTGACCTCCACCCTGAGTTCTCTTCACAAAGATGGCTTCCTTCACTCCTCTCAAACCAACGTTCCTCTGTCAAAGATCTTCATCCCTGAACAAGTTCCTCCCTGAAACTGAAGCAGGTTATCTGGCAACAAAGCTGGTCAGATCACATCCAGGTTCTACAGTTTTAGTTTCTGGACCTGAAGCTTCAGCTGAAGACGTTTAAAATGTAAATAAAAACTAAAATGGACTAAAGTTCAAAACATTTTGAACTACACGTCTCAGAAAGGTTGTTCCAGGAACAACAAACGGCTGTAAAAGAAAGAGGTCTGGATCAGAACCAGGTCCGGTTTTGTTCTGGACCTCGCTGCATTAAAACCAGGTCCGTTTCTGTTCTGGACCTGGCTGCATTAAAACCTAGCCTGGCCCTCGCCCTCCTGCACAGCTCCGCTCAATTCTCATTTCCCTTCACTGCACAGCGAAGTGAAGGACAGGGTCTGGTTTCAACCAGGCTAATTAAAACCAGGTCCGTTTCTGTTCTGGACCTCGCTGCGTTAAAACCAGGTCCAGTTCTGTTCTGGACCTCGCTGCATTAAAACCAGGTCTGGTTCTGTTCTGGACCTTGCTGCATTAAAACCAGGTCTGGTTCTGTTCTGGACTCCGGAACACTTCCACAGATCATTGTCTGTAAACACAGTTCATCCACAAATGCTGCTTAAAGCTCTATCAGACACTTCCGGCACTGGACGGAGCAGCAACTTCCCTCCTTCCCTCCTAAGTTTTCCTCTCCCTGCTTTGCCACTTTGTCTTGTCTGCAGTTTTTATTTTTTCAGTGCTAGCTCAAACGTAAATTCTCGATGGATCTGGTTTCGTGGGCTGTTAACTCTATTGATAAAAACATTTCTACGAAGCGTTCCAGTCCTGGGGAACCGGCTTGCCCTTTGCAGTCGCATCCTGCCGGGTATATCATGGATTCCTGGGGCAAATGGAAGATGTTATGCCTGGACGTGCTTTCTGTCGAGGATGTGGAGGATATATTCATAATTGGAATTATGATAGCAGGTGCTCTGCTTTTTGGCTTGTGTGGAGTTCTCTTCTATCGGAAAATCAGGAAGACTTCCGAGGCGATCAACGCGCTGACTAAGCTTCCTTCTCAGACGAGTCTGTGATCCGAGCTGTGACATCGATGAACCAGCTGCTTTATGAGCTGAACCGCAAAGTGGAGGCGGCAGAGGACCGCAGACCACCGGTAAGGTTCGGGACTCGTGTGCAGCACCCAGGAGGGTCACATCTGGAGGTTGATTCATAGTTCGGGTCGGTGAAAAGTTTCCCATAATTTGGAGTGTATTGGATTCCAGACAGCCACCTGGACTTCAAGGCCACAGAAAGAACACTGTGAGCCTGCCCTAAAGATAAATCATGCTAATCTAATCGGACTCCCTGAGTCAGCCGGGACAGGCTGACAACAAAATCTCCGGAGTGGAGCAACTGAAGAAATGAAGCTTCTGTCGCAACCCCCCCCCTCCCCGGAGAACTATTCTGTGTCCTCTGAGTCAGATAAGGCTGGCTGATCACGTCATCATCAGAACTCTGGCTAATCTGAATGGAGCTCATGGACTTGTCTCACTGCTTCGCCCTCAAATGCAAATGTGATTTGTCTTAAATGTGTGCTTGCTGGTAGAGTTTTTTGATGTCTCATATGGTGTCCTGAAAGACAAAATGTGATATATCTTTTTTGTAATACCAACGCTACTACCCTCATGGCTCTTTCCTTGTTTCACACCTATAACCTTCATCCCGATACGGATGGGAGAGGCCGCGCTGAAAGACAAAATGTGATATATTTTTGATGTCTCATATGGTGTCCTGATAGCAGCAGCTTCACACACGTAGTCCCCTTCAGGATGACTGTGCGTACATATTCACGCTGTACTGGTGCAAACTTGTGCAATGTCAATAAAAGTACTCTGACTCTGAAGAAGCCAGATGTGAACACTTCTGCCATCTTCTCTGGACCAGAGCTCATTTGAAATGGACTGACGCGGAGTCCAGAACTGTTCTGAGGTCGGACGGGTCCAAATCTGAAGAACCACGGACTCCACATCCTCCGTATAAAGAGGAGAGCAACCATCTGGATTGACAGCCGGCCTCTCTGATGATATGGTGGTGCATCAGTGCCTCTGGCATGAGCAGCTGACACATCTGGAAAGACTCCATCAGTCCAGAAACACCTTCAGGTTTGGAAGAGCAGATGGAGTCCGTTGGTTTTTCAGTCCTAAATGTCATCCATCGCCCCAGATCAAGGCCTGGCATCAGGTGGCCCTCATGGGTCCAGATGTGTAGTCTGGATTCTAGTAGTACCGTGTCAATAATCTGACAGGAACTCAGGAAGTGGTTTTAATTTGTTCTTCTGATTAGTTCAGTGTCAGAAACGGGCCTTTCATCACTGAGGATGGAGAGAACCTGGACGGATCGATAAAACCCAACAATCAATCAGGAAGCTGGGGAGTGGTGGTGCAGAGGTTAGAGAAGATTGGCTCAACTCCCGGTACCGACAACATCAAAAATGTGGGTGGGAAAGGTGAAGCGTCCACACCTGCCTCCACCCTCATTTGCTCCACTGTGTGGTTGCATCATCTGGTGTAAACATAAATGTCACGTCTTCGTTTGTTCGCTGAGACAACGACCCCCCTGAAGAAGGGAGCAGCCGAAAGAAGAAGAAAATTCAATCAGGAAGTTGAAACGTGATTTATTCAAAACAGAAAGTCTCACATGTGATCAGGCTGGATCGGTTCCCTCGGTGAGACTTCACTGCAACAGAAGAAACAAGCGTTCAGGTGGAACAGGTGAGACGAGATCTACAGGTAAGTTCTGACTCAGAGAATAAAAAAAGCCTCCGAACATGGCGTCAGACACAAAGAAGCTCCCACCGGATCAAAACCAAACAAACCTTACGAATCAACTCGTCGACTGCAAGCAGAACCCGAGAGAAAACGTTTTTTTATTACAGCACCTCGAAATGTTTAAATTCCTGGAACAATAATTAATTGCTAGTATTTTTTATATTCTCTGTTATTTTTTATAGTTTGTGTGATTCCTTGTGTATGCCTGCTCCTTTGTACTGAGACTGGCACAACAATTTCCTGCGAGATCAACAAATCCATCTGATAAAAACTACAGTAGTATGTTTCTGTCTGACAGAATTACAGCCGTCGAAGCTCACGAGATATTTTGCTAACAATCAGACAAACGAGCACATGCAGACACAGGCTGAAGCGTCACGGCCTTCTTCCTTCAACAGCTTCCTGTCACGGTTTTGAACAAGAACATAAACGAGGCGGTCAGAAACGAGTCGAGCTGGATTCCAGATGTTTACGTGCCTCCTACTAACCCTGCAGGCAACTAATTAACCAAATCAGTGTCTGAACTTCCTGCTTCTCCCCGTCAAGGATGAAGGGACATCAGGTCTGTCTGGGCTGGAGACGGTTCTGACGGATGGAGACCACATAGGCCTCGAGGTTCGACTCGGTGCTGGAGAGTTTTAGTCCTGACTTGTTGAGGTGAAGTTCATCCGAGTTTCCGACTTGAAAATATTCAGATTTAAATACCCTGATGCATGCTCAATAATCCAGGTAGAAAAATCTAAAAAAGCTAAGTCTGGTCCTCTGGACATTAAAAAAACAGTCTAATGATGTATAACTGTCCCCCTTATACAACGCTGTTATTGCTAGTATCACTCAGCCCTCTGTGAATAGCAAACAACCTCTCTGTGTTCCTCTAAAAGGCACAGCACAGCTAAATGAGCTCTGAACTATTTCAAATAAGAACACAGGTCTGTCTTGTAGCAATAGCAAACAACCATCAGGGTGCTAACAATCCATCGTTAGGCTGATGGTCCTCCTTGATCATGTGAGCAGTTGGTTTCAGGCTGTCATCAGCCAACTGGTCGATCCACTGTGAGAGGGTGCTATTTATAAGACTGAGCTGAATACAGCAGCTCAGACTGAGGAAGTCTTTCGGACGAAAGATGAAACGTTTCTACAATTTTTTTTGCTTTGTTTTGTTTTTTCAATGTCCAGAGGACCAGACTTAGCTTTTTTAGATTCAGATTTAAAGTTTGAAGTTTCAGCTCGTTAAGAAACATCAAATATTCCTCAAAACTCTAAAAAAAAAACGTCCGAAAGACTTCCTTTTTCTTTCCTCGACGAAAGACGAAACGTTTCTACTTTTTTTTGTTGCCATTTTTTTTTTATGTCCAGAGGACCAGACTTAGCTTCTTTTTTTTTTTTAGATTTTACTACCTGGATTATTGAGCATGCAGCAGGGTATTCCTCAAAACTTTTAATAATTGAATAATAAACCGAATAAATTATTTCAGTGTAAGAGTTTAACAAAACCTGCTCAGTTCAATTAAAAACAAAAAATCATGAATAAAATAAAATCTTTTAAAAACGTTTTCTCAGTGTTTTATCCTAAAGTTTAAGAAGATAAAGAGTTTTGCAGAAAATAAACGACCAAAATGTGAAAAATCACCCATTTAAAAGATTTACACTGAAAACAACAACAAAAATCAAACAGAAGAAAAACCCTGCAGTCTCAGTCTGAATGAAGCCTGAGCTCCACCTGTCCAGGTAAACATCTGTCCAGGTAAACATCTGTCCAGGTAAACCAGCTGTGCTTCCTGCTGCTCTCAGAAACCAGAGTAAAGATAAAAACAGGAGAACTGACCCACTCTGACAGACAGCATGCTCCTGACGTCCTGCTGATGTTCACTGAAGCCTCTGGGTCTGTCCGCGACAGATTCGTTTGGCTCCGCCCCCTACTCCCAGGTGACAGCCAATCAGCTCGTAGTGTGTCTGTTCCCACGATTAAACTTTGCAACATTTGAAATGGGTTTGGGCCCAGTTCAGACAGAACCAGAGGTTCTGAGAGTCCAGAACCCATAATTTTATCTGCTGGCCTATTTAAAGAAAATCAGAAGGGTTCAGAGGCCACAGCTGTTCAAACTGTTTTTAACATAATTATTTTAGTTTTTTTTAAGATACAAGATTGAATTAAATCATTTATTTTTCTGGGTCATGGGCGAGCTGGTATTTTAACATTCTTCACAAATTACTGAAGCAAAACAAAGATGAGGGTTCTGGGAGTCACACAATATACTGTAATCTGACTGAATAAAACCCAGTTTTTGGTTGAATATTAACCAGGACGTCTCAGTGACGATTGTTCAGAAGGCAAAGTCTCAGAGGTCTCCTGGAGGTCAAAGGTCAAGTTCTGTGTGATGTAAGTGAGCTGTTTCATGTTCTGAGGGAGTGTCTGTCTCGCTGCCTGCCGGCTGTCGGCCCAGTTCAACTTCAAAACGTTTTTCTGGGCCAGTTTTTCCTGTTTGAGCATCTTCCTTCATTCTTCAGTCGCATTGTGAACGTTCGCTTGATTTCCTGCATGTTACTAAACAAACATTTCTACATTTTTGTGCTATTTTTGCTCTTTGTAAATCAAACGCTTCTTCAGGACAAGGCTGTAGTAACTTACTGCTAATGGTTCTATGGGTTCCACTATTACAGCTACTGTCAGGAAAGTTTTGGTCAAAGGATATGGATGTTTTTATTACTATGGCACATTCTTCCCCTCTGCCCTGAACAAAAAGCCTAAACCGTCTCCCAAGACAATCTTATCTCTGCCCATGAACCACATGTTTGGGTTAATGGAAAGCACTGAAGGCTGCAGCTGGCTTCAAGGACACCCCCTGAACTCTGTGAATTCAGCCGAGTACATATAAAAGAAAGCAGGTACCGTCCCATTTCTGTGATATGTTCTGTGCATATGCTTTACTAATCTGTCTTGAATGGGTCCTTGCAAGTGAAATGCTGATTAAAAATCTTCTGTCGTCGATTGTTTCTTTTGAGTAAATGTTAGAGGTTTTCTCCAACACATGCTAATGCTACTACTGCTACTTGCTGGTGAAGATTCTCAGTCGTCCAGGACATGATAAAATCAAAAAGGCGTTCAATACAAGATCAACTGCAACAAATAAAGTCCAGTTGATCTTGTATTGAATGCCTTTTTGATACTACTGCTACTATTATAGCTAATTCTAATTAGCTATAATTATAATGATTATAATTAAATATCAAAATTATAGCTAATTCTACTACAACAGTTAATTCTACTACAACAGCTAATGCTACTGCTGCTTATAGCTAATGTACAACTACGTACCTGTATATCTAAAAACTAATAATACTA